>JAQPZY010001531.1:3645000-3918713 GCA_029931535.1 Margaritifera margaritifera
TATTTTAGGGACTATATTTGTAGTCAAAAATGTAATTCATTAACGATTTTATTTTAATGCAGGAATCGGTGTTGATGACATGTTTGTTTTGCTGTCCGGTCTCGCTGGAGCCCAGGATAAAACATCTGTAGAAGATAGGATTGCTGAGACAATGAGAACCAGTGGAGTGGCAATCACCGTCACTTCTTTAACTGACCTCCTCGCTTTCGCTGCTGGTTCCTCCTCTATTTTCTTAAGTGTTAGAAACTTCTGTATCTACACAGGTAGGGAACTGTCCATTCTGCTTACTGCTAATTACGAATAAATTTAATGAAATTCAATGAAATAATTTCTAGAAAGTTACATTTAAAAACGAATGCCTTTAGGATGAACAAATCGAAAATTATTTTATATTTTGAACATGACCAGAAAATAAAATAAACTTGTCAAAATCTCGTTTTGGACGAGCAAAAAGGTTTTAAAGCATTAGTATATCAAGACCATTAGGCCCAAAATTGTGTGCGTGTGTTTATAGATATATATATATATATATATATATATATATATATATATATATATATATATATATATATATATATATATATATATATATGTATGTGTGTGTGTGTGTTTGTGTGTGTGTGTATATAGATAGATAGATACATACATACATACATACATACATACATGCATATATACATACATATATACATAACAGCGTCTATATTACATTCCTTTATAACGAATATAGTCATCGATCTTCAGTTTATTAAAGTTAATAGATCTCATAAAAACTTGCTCACTTATAACTCATATCTTTCAGGCGTAGCTGTTATTTTCTGCTACGTAAATCAGGTGACGTTCTTTGTGGCTTGTTTGACACTACACGAAAAACGCATGGCGTCAAATAGACATTATATGACATGTATGCCCGTCCTAACTAAGGATGAAGCCATAAACGCTGGAAAAGATAGGAACTACGTTCTTTGTTGTGCTGGATCACCGTCAATGTCACGAAGTGAAGCTGAGAGTTATATAGACAAACTCCCAGGCTGGCTGGTTCCTAAAATTGTTCTGAAATTGCCATGTAAGATCATTATCCTGTTATTATTTACAGGTTATCTTGCCGCGTCAATTTACGGGGTAACAATTATGAAAGAGGGTCTTGAACTAAAAACTCTTGTATCCGATTCTTCTTATTATTATAAATACAGGCACTGGCTTGACGAGAATTTTCCTTCCCCCACTCCTATTTCCTTTGTTATCAGTGAAAACGTTAACTACTCAGATCAAAATACCCAAAGCAAAATAGCATCTCTTCTTAAAAATGCAAAGTCGAATTCTCAAGTAAGGGAAAATTTTGAAATTAGTTGGCTCTCAGCATATCAGCAATCACCTTTCTATAATGATTCCTCAGAGGATAATTTTGTGAAAATTTTAATAACTCAGTTTTTGACCCATATGTCCTTCCAAAGATACAAAAATGATATTGTGATCGACTCAGAGCGAAATGTAATCAAAGCTTCTAGATTTTATATCATGTCGAAAGAACTAAAATCTACAACAGCGCAAGCAGCACTAATGATGGATATGCGTGAAGTTGCAAAGTCCCCATCTTTACCAACATTTGCTTTTTCTCCCGCTTTCATCTTCTTTGAACAATATGTAGCCATTCTGCCTCAAACACTGCAAACGGTTGGAGTCGCCGTATCGACTGTTTTCTTTGTGACATTTCTGTTTATGCCACATCCCCTCCTTTTGTTGTATATCACAGTAACCGTTATAATGATCATGGTCGGTATATTCGGCTTTCTTCCATTCCTCGGGCTGACTCTTAGTTCTATAACCATGATACATATCATCATGAGTGTTGGATTTTCGGTTGATTTCACCGCTCATATATGTCATGGGTTTATGATCTCAAACGGACACACTCGAGATGAAAGAGTTGAACAAGCAATAATAAGATCTGGTGGTCCCGTATTCCATGGATTTGCATCGTCTTTTTTTGGGATTGCTGTTCTTATAGGCGCTTCATCTGATATATTTCTTTCATTTTTCAAAGTTATGGTTCTTGTCATTGTCTTAGGAATAACACACGCTCTTTTACTACTACCTGTAGTCCTTTCTTTCGTTGGTCCTTACAAAGCGGGGAGTACAAGCAATGTCCCGATGGTGATTGAAAATTCCCAATCGCCAACACCAACGTCAAGTATTATTCCCCTGCCCATAATTAACACCGAAGGATTAAATTACGAGATGCTGAGAGGTCTATACGACCAGAATTGGACTAGTTTGCCTTAATACAATTAAATGATAGCATACATTTATACATATATTTATATTTATTTTGCTTCCATTCATCTGGAATAAAAAGTGAGTTTCCTCTGTTGTCATATTACTCATGTCATATACCTAGTGGCATATTCCTTTTGTCATGTTGCTATTATCATGCAACATAAGTGTATATAAAAATCGGCCTTCTTATTGGGGCTTGAATGATAGAACTGTAATTGACAACTGAAAATAATCGATGCTTGGTCATGGCGAGCCCGTTCTAAACAATATATATGATTGACATTGGCAATAGACATTATAATCTGCTCTATGTTCATGATAAGCAAAACCCTTTACGCCAGAGATAAATGTAAAATAAATGTATAAGAAAATAAAAGTCAGACAATCGAATATCCGATTTACTTTTAATAAAATAATTGAACCTTTTTTAATAAGCAGCATTTTTAAACTCGCAGTTTTTGAACACAACAGCTGACAAACTCGAACAGTGCATTTGATAAGATCAAGATCCTGAAAATTCATTAGCTGATGTTGTTCAGCTACACTATGCTTGGATGAATGACCTAGTAACTTAAAATAAATTCAACTTTTCTAATCATGTCACGTAAGCTTCCTTTTTGCGCCCTACCTTTTGGAAGAAAAATGGTGGACACAGAATCTGCGCTTCCGTTCGTCCGACCGTCACACTTTTATATCCACTTTTTAATTTTAAAGCCGTTTGAGATTATTAGGTAAAACTTGGAACACTTATGTCTCATCACCAGAGGGTGTATCTCACACCACATTGGATGTCATATCTTCAAACGCAAGGTCAGGACTTAATATTTTACGTTCTCGTCAAATTTTTCCTTCTGGTCTCTAATGTTAAAACCATTTAAGATTAAGGGATAAAACTTGGTATACTTATATATCATCACCAGAAGCTACGTCGCATTGAACGTGCAATCTTTAAGGTCATGATCCCGACTGATTAATATACGTCTTCATTACACGTTCTCTTCCACTCTTTAACTTTAAAGCGTCTGAGATTAAGTGATGAAACTTTGTATACTTGCACATCATCATTAAAGAGTGGGTCGAGTACCAACTGGGAGTGATATCCTTAAGATGAAGGTCAAAGCTAAATATTGCGTGTTTTTAAATCACACATTTCCTTCCACTCTATAACTTTAAAGCCTTTTCAGATTAAGGAATGAAAACTTGGTATACCTTTACACCATCACTAGAAGATATGAGGAATATCACATGGGAGTCCAAGCTTAAAGACCAAAAGAGCGGCTAAATATTTTATATTTTCCATCGCACTTTCTTTTCCAGTCTGTAACTTTAGAGTTCTTTAAAATTAAGGGATGTAGCTTGTTATACCTGTATGTTATCATTAGCAGGTGTGTTGTGTACCAATCTGGGGGTCTTATCTTCAAGGTCAGTGTCATGGTGTTACATGATGCATTTTTATATTACACTTTCCTTTCCACTCTATAATTTTAGAGCCAATGGAGATCAAGGGATGGAACTTCGTATGACTATATATTATTACTAAAAGGCGTGTCACGTACCATATCGGTTCTCCGATCTTTAAGGTAAAGGTCACAGGTCAAATATTTTAGGTATCAATCACAGTTACTCTTTTGCTTTTAACTTAACAGCTGTTTAAGAAAAACGGATGAAATTTGGTATACTAATATATGTCATTGGAAGATGTGTTGCATTGCACGTTTGAGGTCTTATTCTCAATGTCTTAAACCTGTTTGAGGTAAAGAGATGAACCATGGTAGAGTTATCCTTCCCACTTTAATGATATCTCATGTCAAGGTTTTATCTTCAAGGTCAAGGTCACTGATAAAGTGTGTACCCTTTTCTACCCTTTTTCTCTAATGCTCTTTAAGAAAGGTCAATGAAACTTGATTATTTTCCAAGTCTGCCAAGTAACTTTACAACTCTATCTTAAAGGACTTTGTCGGATTTCATTATTGTGAACTTTTATGGCCTGACCATGGTAGGCGGCGACAGAAATTCACTGAGCTTACTGTTTTCAATTAGGAACCAGAGGCTTGTGGTCGGTTCCCATATGAGTATCCATGTCAGTGACTTCACTAGCAAACGATAGCGTAAATCAAGATGCGTTGCCATGTTGCTAAAAACTTAATATTATCTCCAGCTGACTGTCGATTGCGAATTAAATTAACATAATTAAGAACAATATGGAATTTAAAATTATAATAGCATTATTAATCATAAATACAAAAAGCAAATATATTAAGACAAAAGTCTTCACTCACCTTTATCTTACTCTTCACAGAGTTTTATTAAAATCTGCGATGCTGACAATGGAATAAAAGGTTTTCTAATACTGAATAAACAGTGGCACAGACCCGATATCCCATGTGTGTGTGTGTGTGTGTGTGTGTGTGTGTGTAACATTTCGTTAAGGACTGACACAAAACAGACCAACTAATGTTTGTTAACAGTGGGGTTCAATTTGAAACATTTGATTAAAATTTCACATGGCAGTTTCTTTCATTTTGTAAGTGTAGTTTTCTTTGCCCAAAATGACCACATATAAATGAAGTGAAAGCATGGAGAGAGAAAGGAATGAAACTTGGAACTTTTAAGTTGATTGGTGAACCCTCATTAAAAAAATAGATGCTAAGGCGTCAATATAAAAATTTCCAGGGGGTATGAGAAAATGACAAAATACAGCAGTTCTTGCACAAGGCGAAATGAATTCATAAGAGATTTTTCTTGAAAGAATAGAGGAGTTGGGAACACCTTATCTTATAAGATTTATATATATCTATATATATTATACGGCACAGCAACATTTTGAACGCTTTATCGTGCCGAGGCAAGTTGGGTTACGTTCCTTCCCAAACGACACACCACAGGAGGCGACCTGGGCTGATACGATGCTGGGAATCGAACCCGCACCCTGCTGGTCACGGATCCAACGCTTTAACCTTCGAGCCGCCGCCGCTGTCCATATTTGATGTTCTAGATCCGATAACATATATTTCCGTATGTGACTGTTATTTTTGAGCCATTACTAATTATTCAGACTCAGATATTATACCAACATTTGTGACGTTAAGACAAAGCCAAATTAGGCCCATATTTTAAATAATAATAATAATAATAATAATAATAATAATAACAATAATAATAACGACAATAAATACTAACATAATAATAATGAGACTATAGTCGAAAAAAAATTAAACTCCTAACTCTTCCTTACTTTTTTTTAGCACTTTAAAAAAAAAAAAACATTAAAAAATCTGTTGGTTTTTGTTGTTGGTGTTATTATTATTACCACAATACTAATACTGCTGCTTTCTTTTGCTGACCACTATCATAGCTTCGTCGTTTCGCCCGCAATTTATACTTCACCACAAAAAGGCAAAGGTTCAAAGTAGTACCTCAGCCTCAATCGTCAGCCTCACAGTTAATAATTCGTAACTTTCAGCTCTTTACTTCATACTTGGTAAACCAGAAGTTAGAATATTAAAGATTGCGCGCGAAAAATTGTGGACCTGACATCAGCGCATTAATGATACTGCGCGTGAATTACTGTAACAACACTAAAACAACAACTACCACTACTACTGCAACTACCAGTCTTCTACTTCCTCTCGTTGGCTTCATCTGTGTAATCGTTAATTCGTCATCAGAAGATCGCAGCAGATTAACCTTCCTTTCAACATCCCTTGTTTTCATAATTAAAAGTATCTTTAATAGAAAATTTTAATCAATAACTACCATATACAAATTTGCAAGACCATAATGATATTGAAGAATCAACATTTTCTTTATTATCTCTTCAAAGATCGGCTTTCATGCTTCAAGTTTCCATGCAATATACTTAATTTGATGCAAATTTAAACATTCAGTTACCGATACATAAATTCGGTAGTTAAGTGAAGAAAAGGTTTTCAAAATCTAGCTTAAGCTGTTGTTCTTTTCCGTCTTTGTGATGTTATATCTATCTATGTATCTATATATCTATCTATGTATCTATCTATCTATATATATATATATATATATATATATATATATATATATATATATATATATATATATATATATATATATCATCTAACCTTAAAAATCGTTTTTGATGGTCTCAGTATTCACCTTAGTTTATCTTTTAGTATTGTGAGTTGTGTGGGCGGGGGGAGGGGCTTAAAAAGCAGATGAGAAGGTCTAACCCCTAGATGGGGGCCCAAGGGGCTAAGCCCCACAAAAGCTTATACATTTGTAGCATTTCCAGGGCATAATCATGACCATCTCACTGTAAAGTAAAATTACTCTTGGAAACGTTTTGCTTGTTTTGCTCTCATTTTGCTCCACCCTCTCCGCCCCTCTTCCAGATATTAATGTTCTCCTGATACTATTGTTTTGGATTGAATATGACATCATCTGCCTTTTGTAGAAAATGAAATTGATGATTCCACCCAATTCCCCAACCCTAACCCCCACTGAACCCGTTGCGTATAACATGTTTGAGAGAGAGATAGAGAGAGAGATAGAGAGAGAATCTCGATACCCCAAATGAGCGTAAGAAGTGACATGTGCCTATATTAAAAACAATTAAAGGCTAAGCATATATGGACGTTTCTGCATCCCAAAACAAAAAGGACAACAAAATAAAACTTGCTGATTCATTGTGCGATGTGTACTCAAATGACCACTTATTAATTTTAGCTAGTTCCATAAACAGACTCATGCGTATAAGCGGGCTGTTGCTGGTGTAGAAAGATAATGTTTTTACCCGGCTACGGTTAATCAGTATTGGTAGTATGAATATAGATTAATGCAAAAATGATTGATAGATACAAACAAGTCACTATCAGAATGAATCAATAGTTGATAATAATGTTAGGATACAGAGTTACCGCAAAATGTGTTTAGTAGTAGTAGTAGTTGTTGTTGTTGTTGTTGATGATGGTGGTGATGTTGTTGTTATCACCATCAGAAACAACAGTAATAGTAGACCTTTTAATTACCAAGAGGCGCACCTGCGTCTGAGATTGCTCACCTTGCTGACCTATAACTTATAGCCAATGCAACAAAGAAGCAGTCTGTGTCAGTAGCGTGCGTTCTCTAGAGATTTCATCCAATGTTGTTGAGTGTGTATGTTATGAAAACTCTCGTTTCAAGGTTCCTCTGTTTTATGTGTCTTGATCCATATTTGATGGCATATTGGCATCATGTGTCCAGTATTGAAAGCATTTTATGCCAAGATGATATGTGTCAAAGTTGGTCATATTCATTTTAGCGGTTTCTTGTTGAAAGGTTTTTCTATTTCTGGGAAAGGCGACCATTATTAATGACAGAACGGCATCAGTTGTATGGATCTTAAAGGCCCTTTTTGTCATTTATTGAAATTATGTTAAGTGGTTTCGTTCAAAGAAGTTGTTAAGGGTTTGTCTATCTTTAGTAACAACAGCAACATTTGACGGCAGATTGGAATCATTGGTACAATATTAAAAGTGTTTCATGCTAGAATGCGTTCTGTAAAATGTTTTGAAATTACATTAAGTATTTTTTTAGAAGTCGTTTATAGAGTTTTTCGTTTTTAGTAACGGTGACCAGATTTGATAATGAATTGATAGGTGAGATAAATATTGTGACTACACCAGACTCATTCGAATGAACTATACAAATCCAGCACAGTCGTCACATTCATTTATAGGCTGAATATTTAAACAACAAGTCCGAAAATTGTAATAAATGTTTGAACCACTGTGCAAATTGCTCGTCGTTTTGCATACAAGAGAGAGAGAGAGAGAGAGAGATAACATGATAACAGGTAAGACAGCATACATTTATTTCCAATTAAAGCACTAAAGCCGCTTTTGGTATTTTGAAAGTTAATGCGGGGACTTCTCTAAAGCTCTAACCAGCTATATATGCTTGGACAGACTTTTAGGTGACCACTAATAACATCGTTTTGCATACTGTCGACGCTTTCTTGAAAGTACTTTTTCCCAGTATAGTGCAATTTTATTTCCGGAAAATTGTGTTCGAAGTCGCCTGATAATATAGTATGGATTTAATCAATAATAATAATAATAATAGTCAATACAATCACGGATCCAGACTAAATATGGCTGGTGTAGCTCGTGATTTCCAAGTCAGAGTTTACAACATAACTTATGATTCTGTGTGCACTATAAGACGGACGAAATACTTCGCATGTTGCATTCCCGGCCTCCTTGATATCATATTGCTAGGGTATTTGCTATAAATCACATAAAATTGATTTACTAAAAAATGTTGGGGTTTATTTTTTTTTTTTTTTTTTTGGGGGGGGGTTCTTGTTTTTTTATATATATATATATATATATATATATATATATATATATATATATATATATATATATATATATATATATATAAGCTATTGACAAGTTACTTGATGACATAGTTCCCGTTAAGTTTTTGCGTATTCAGTAAAAAGCTAATAACAGCCAAAGTTAACGGTAGTCAGCAACGCCCTCTTGGCGACTAACGAACTCATGTTAAATATATAGGCCACGGCAGACTTAGGACGTCATGTGACATTTATTGGCAACAGCAATGTTACCCTCAGTCCTGTCAACCTGTCAAAATGATGTAAATGTAAAGAACTACTAGTGTATATATGTATGCATGTATATATATATATATATATATATATATATATATATATATATATATATATATATATATATATATATATATATATAAACTGGAACGATTATTATTTATTCAAATGTCTGGAATATCCAGTCATTAGGCCCCTCCACCAACTACGCCCTTTTGTTTTTTTGTTGTGGTTATTTGGGAGATTTTAAACTATACATTATGTAATTAGATCTTACATGTATATCGATCTCACGCAATGCAAGACTTAAACCTGTGATAATTCTTCTGGCAGTTTTCTATATGTATGTATATATGTATGTCTAGCTATTCATCCGTTTTATCCACATATATATTTATATTTTGTCTTGTTCAAGTGTTTTCGTTAGCTTTTATGGCACTGTATTCATCTTATTTCAGTTAGAGTGTAAATCTAACAAGCAATTTCAATGTTTCAATAATTCTTTTTAAGAAAAACATTCTATCATATGGTTTATAAGATGTATCATACATTTTAAAAGCTGTCTCCAACAACTTTTTAAAAAGACTGAATACTTTCTTGGATTCTTTATACATTAGAAACAAGATTTTACAGGATATCGTATCCATTATGCCTTTACAAAATTGTATGATATGATTTAATTTCATTTGTTTTACTTGAGATCTTACAAATTTGATAATAATATATCAATGTTGAATGCAACTACTATATAGTTTTTGAAGCTATTGTATTGAAATTTTAAAGCTGCATTCCGTCGAGGATAATGACATGTTATTTATGGCTTTCCCAACGAAGCGTAACGGAACATACTTTGCAAATGTACACCAGAGTAAAGAAAAAAAATGGGAAGGATTCTAAGGAGGATGTGTGATCATCAGCGAGTATCAAGCTGTAAGAAATCTGCCAAAAGGACAGTGTGGTATCTGTCACTCCAGGGTCGGCAAGGCAAAGTATGGAGCACATTCTCTTGATATTTTTCAGTTTATTTTAATGATAACCAAGGTTACAAATACACCCGAACAAAACATTTATGATGAACCAGCTCCAGAATACACCATTGTTTCACCTAAAAAGTATATTCCACAATGAAAACAAAAATCTGAACTCAGTTTTGGGAAACCGAGTCTAGTGTTTAGATTCTCCACTCCTCTGAGTGTTATCAATATACGGATTTAGCTGCTACTCGATCTAAATTGGCCAGCCAGTATCAAAGGCCGGTAACTAGTAAAATCTGTGCCTCCCGTTAGCTAGTCAGTGACGTTATTTGTGCAACATAAACGCAGTTCACATAACAGCTAATTTGGAAACTTCCCCCCTGCCATGCAGTGATAGGGTGGCAGCTTCGCATTTGCAAGGTTGCATCATGGGAAACATGTACAGAGATTCACGATAAACATCAATACTCAAACAGCAGAAAATTCGTATGTTTGAATGCAGCTGGCGTCATACAGGCCAGCATGAACTGGACTAATTTTAGTCCACAACATCGGGGTTTTCCAAAACTAAACGAGCCGGTCTGGACTATCTGGATGGATTTTGGTAGAAAGACAAACGTCTGAGTACTTATGAGCTTCAAAGTACACATTTGTCATATTAGTTTAAAAGAAATCAGAGGGAATGCAGCTTTAAAATATTTTATAAAACTAATATCCCTAATCAGAGTTGGTGTAAGACAGCAAAATCGATTATCCGAAAGAACAACAGATTGAAAAGGAAAAGATGTCATTAGGGGTGCATGCTGTTGCATCTACTCCCAAGACGTATACTTTATTTTCTTAGTCTCAACTCATCTACTGTTCCATTTCGACTACTCCAAACTGGTCAACTTTGTTGTTTCTTTAAAATGACAATATCTGTGTTTATGTTGTTTATCATAAAACTAACTATGTGCAATTGGGACCTCTCGCAGCATTTAAATAAGTTGACCACACCTGGAATGTCTCGAGAAATAAGGAATTAACAGGTTTCAATGAGGTCGTACCAATATCTATATGAAACACAGTTTATATGATCAGAAGATGCTGCGCGTGACATTATAGTATGTCAACTTCTAAATGGTGGTGCAAAACTAGTTCAAGACTCTCTACAGACAGAACAAACATAAAACGCCTGCGCCTGAAAAGCAAAGTCTGTGATGGAAAAACGAACTTAGTAGATTATGTTTATAGTGTTCTCTACTTAGCTGAACTTTAAGCGGTGTGCTAACTTTGTTGATTGAATGATTGATTTTAATATTAAACCCGTTGAATTTTAATGCACGAATAAATTTAGTATGGCGCAACAAAATCAAACAAAAGTATGCTTAATAATTCAATCAATATTTTCAAATAAAACGCATGGAAATGTAGTAATTTTCACTAAATTATATTAAGTAGACTTTTGGAGCAGACAAACTGACACAGTAGTCTAATTGAAACTTTGTATTGGAAGTTAGCATCGTGAAAGAAGGCGAGTTATAAGTGAACAGAATAGGAATGATTCGTCATCATAAAGTGTCTTCTGTGGCTCTCTTGCTCTTAGTCTTAATTAACACGCAGGGCAACCTTCATTGGTGTTATGTATAATTAACACGAAATGCAATCTTCATCGGTGTTATGTATAATTAACACGAAATGCAACCTTCATTGGTGTGTATAATTAACACAAAATGCAACCTTCATTGGTGTGTATAATTAACAGGAATTGCAACCTTCATTGGTGTGTATAATTAACACGAAATGCAACCTTCATTGGTGTGTATAATTAACACGAAATGCAACCTTTGTTGATGAATTACAGATCTACTTATTACGAGTACCCCTCGTTTGTAATCAGATTGTCCAGCTCTTGTATTATTTTTTATAACGTAGATAAATGAGATCTACATGATTTCAGATGTTTGAAATTTAATTAACCTAACATATAGCTTGAAATTGTGTAACATATTTATATTTATATTTGTGTGTTTGTGTGTGATGCACGTCCGCAGTTTAAAGTCCTATCAGCTGTCTTTTGAATTTTAAAAGATCTCTAGTTTTGTCCAAAGGTAAATATTATTTTTGTTGTCAAATGTAATTTTTAGCTGCTAGAAGTTTGCTTCCTTCCAGTTAAATGCCCTGTTCATTGAAATATATACCTATTTGAATAATGTTTTTACCTTTATTTTGTCCACTACTTTCATCACTGTGATGTAATTGAAATGTTCATGTGATGTGGTACATATCGTTCTCCACTTCAACATTTGTAATTTGTTACACAGTGTTGAATGTACTTCAGCATACTAGTCATAGCTAGTTATGTTTCAATGCAATTGTTATGGGTTTTTTTTGTTTTTTTTTTTTTTTTGTTTTTTTTTTTTTTTGCTTCTCTTTTAGTTACACTTAAAAATACCCTTCATATAAAATAATAGTTTGGATGTTTGCTTGACATAACAATAAAGTACAGAATTGAATCAACTTGTTTATCCTAAAAGAACACAAAAAACCCCACATCAAATTTGCTCCCATTCTGTACTATTTTACTATCTATCTATACATCTATTCCCACAGCTAAAGAAATTGATTTGCAGGTTTTGATCCTTACTAACGTACAGATGGATTATTATGTCAGAAAAATCTGGGAAATGCGGATCCTCCTGAATATTTGTAATTATTATCAGGTGCGTTATTTTACAGAAACTAGCATGAACATGTGTTTGATAAATTACAAATCCCCACGCCTTGAAGGATATTGATGTAAGATGCTAGAGATTGGTCTATTGCAGCTCAATGTACAAAGGTACGAATGGTACATGATTTCAGTGAGAAATGTACCTATTCATTTATTCCAATTATGCTTTGATAATGTACAATTTGCAAACGTGTATCCACGCTTGTTGTCTGATAAGTGTGGATTTCATTGTATCAACGACAAAGTCTGATGTACAACTGTTTGTCCATTTAAACAATAGCAAATAAAGAATAAAAAAGTAGGTCACAATAACCTTTTTAGACCATAGTTGTTCATGGCCACACATATCAAACTTTATGCGTCTGTGGAACTAGTAGTATCAAACATATATGTTTCGCTGAATTCATTGAAATGTAACCGATTCGTAAAGACAAGGTCAAAAGGTAAAGTATTATATGACTTATAAGGTTGAAGGTTTTCATGTGTAAATTTAAATGTATCATTGATATGGACAGATGTGTCTCTAAACAGTGGAATAAACAAAATTAAAATGAATGGAGTTTTTACATTTACCTGACCAACTTTACGTTTAAGTGACATTTTAATTAAGCGTATAGAAAGGTGAATTATACATTATGTAAAGTGTGTGGGCATTATGCTGATAGCATCAAAGATATAGGCGCATGTGCATAAAGCACTCATTTATGAAAAAACATTCTTTATTTTCTCGCAAAAAGAAGTAATAGTGACACAGTTTTAGCATTCATGTAGGTATTCTAAAACCACATTTACATAGTCAACTTTGAGAATGCAGAACTAGTAGGCCAAAAGGTACATATAACCCAGCTGGCGATCGAATTAATAAAATAAAAACTCTCTATTTCTACTTTGAAAATGATATTAACTAAAAATGTCCTCACATTCACAATATGATGTATAATGAAGGTTCATATTCTTTTATAAAAAAGGGAATGTATCTGTACACTTTACTTTGTTTAAATCAAAATGAAAGTCATAAATCTAAACTGCGTTAAACCTGTAGCCATATTATCAATGGATAACATAAAGAAAGAAGATTAATAATACCATGTAGATATTACCACTTCTTAGATCAAAATCGATTAAAATCATTCTCTAATTTTACAATTGATACATTAGATAACGTAATGTACCCACATGGGCTAAAAAAAGGTGAATATATACATACTTGTCCACCTATGAAGCTCTCTTAGATTATGATCGAAAACCAAAGTTAGAAATCCAGGTTTACAAAAAAAAACAAAAAAAACAAAAAACAACAAAAAATAGAATTAATAAAGAAGTAATTGAATACAAGAATGTTTGCAAAACATATATCCCCGTGCTCCTATACTTTGTCCCACCCACCTACCTATGCCCCCAAAAGAATCGGTGCCCCTAGGATCAAATTCCAGATGAATAAGAATAGAAACAGAGGAAAATTTTGGTTGCATATCTGTATTCGTCTTTTCATGAAGAATAAGTGTATAAACGGTTATATGGCGAGGAACTCAATAGTTCCCAAGTTTTGAAATACAGCTCTTTTAATAGGATAGGGAAAATAAATGAATTGACAGCATTTCTTACTAATTCTTTTTTAGTTGGAGCTCCTATTTCTCAAAGAAACACGCACACATTCACACACACTTTAACTTTGTCTTAAACACATATTCTGATAACTGAGACTAATGGCAGTTTCTTACATTGGTTCTCAAAGCGTGTTTGAGTGTTTGTGTGTGTGTGTGTGTGTGTGTTTCAGAAAGAATAAAAGAAAATGTGTCTTTTGGGGGTTGGGTGGCCCTTTACAAGGAAAGTGTAAGTGTGTGTTTGTGTGTGTGTAATTATGCGGAGGACAAAGGTGACCAGGAATTGATGTGGTTCTTCTTTCAGGTCTCTCTCTCTCTCTCTCTCTCTCTCTCTCTCTCTCTCTCTCTCTCTCTCTCTGTGTCTGTATATCTATCTACCTTTATATATATATATATATGAAATGGTTGTTTTCACAATGGTATATGTGGTAAAAGAGCTAGAGAATGCATTTTACACTGAAAAGCATGTGAAATTAAATTAGTGCAAACCACTTCGATGGTCAGAAAACAAACTTATAATTTCTAATGTTTGTTTTATCCTTTCATCTTATGTTATTAAGAATATCTTTATAATTTTGAGTTTGCACTAAAATAATTAGCATCTAAGCATGATAAAGTTTACATAGCAGTAGTTGCTAGGACATCGGAAAGTACAAAATAGAGGACAGAACACAGGAGAATATTAATTAATTAAAATAATAAACTAACCGCATTGCATTGTGAGTAGTAATATGGGGTGAAATAGCTTCAAATGGGCCTCTACAGCCTCAAGGGGAAATTAACATGGAAGGGCCTCTACTGCCTCAAGTTTTTTGTCTTGAGGCTGTAGAGGCCAATCCACGTTAATTTTCTCCTTGAGCCTCAAATGGGCCTCTACAGCCTCAAAAAAGGTTTATAGCCTCAAAAGTGTTTTATTGGGTAGAAGTGTTTATGGGACAGATGTGTTGTTGATGAGGACAGAATAGACACATAGACAAACCAACAAACATAGAAACACCATTGGCAATTTGAAGATTTTCTTTTCTGAGAGATGTGGGTGGCCCTGAAAAGGGCCGTTGGAGTTTTGTTAACCAAAGAAAGTTAACACATATCACACCACTTCACATGTCTTCTTCTCCTTAAACTTGTACGCACTTCAGGTCCGTATATTAGCACCCGCTTCAGACACCCTTGTCTCTCCACATAAATTCGTCTCTTCCAAATAGCTGTAACCGTAATCTTCGTGATAGCCCATGATGCTTTGACATACATGGGGTAGTCCGGGTTGAAGAGCATGCCCGATACGATGCTTGATGATTCTACTGAAATATACATCTTGTCTTAAGAACAGGTGAAACTATGTAACACAAACGCTGGTATATATAGCCTAAGATCAGATTGAAACGGGTCGTATTGGTTCACCAATCAAAAGGCGCGTTACAAAATGTAGGGCTGATACAACGAAGACGATGTATTGGGGTGAGCCTGCTATGGAAACCTCTTATGTTCGGAGTGATAGTACGACGACTGCAGTGGTCAACATTCATCAAGAAGATTTTAATTTTGATTTTGTGGATTTTCTGTCGTCGCAAGAATTTCTGCCTAAAACAATTGAGTACAACCTTCTTCTCCATCCTTACCTTTGATAGATAATTTTAGAAAGAGGCAAAAGGAAGAATTGGAAACATTATTGCAGTGTCAGAGAGAAGCAGAAAAAGCATGTCTTCAGCAAGACGATGAAAGAAGAAAACAAACAGAAGAAGAAGAAGAGAAGCAGAAATCTTTGAAGTGTGAAGGACAGAAGGAAGGAGTGGTGACAATCAAACGGTGAGTCTGCTACAAGATATTTTAGCAGAGTCAAAGAATCTGAGAAACATGTACCAAATTTCTTTAACTCAACCCAAGAGAAAGAGACAATTACGTGCTAAGCATTCTAAGCCCATCACGACACCCACGTTCACTACTACTACTGAGATTCCACCACCACCATCATTGACTACTGCTACAATCACTATCACTACCAAAGCAGCATGAGGAGGAGTAGGACTTGGCAGTGGAAAAGGATTGAGGCAGTTAAAGCTCATGATGTCCAGTCCATAACTTTGTTTAAAAAACAAACACCCCAACGGTCCTTTTCAGGACCACCCACGTTTCTTAGAAAAGAAATCAAATTGCCAAATAAAGTAAAACTTAAATCCCATCATTTGATTGTGTATGAGTGCGTGTGTGCGTCCATAATATAAAAAAACAAGACCAAAAGACAATTACTCTTTTCCTTTTTTCTTATATTCTCTTTTAAAATAACAACGAACATTTCATAACACATCACTCAAGTTCCTTTTTTTCTTTCGCTGTCAGTCTCTCTTTTTGAATTTCTTCACAGGCATTATGGGTTCTTCTTCACTGTCTTCCAGTCGTCTTGCCTTCTTACATTTCTTGACGACGGTTATGGGTTCTTCTTCTGTTTCTGAAGAGCCCTCTGCCTCCTCCCTTTCTTGTTTGTTCTCTTTTTTCTTAGGGCACTCCGAAGACCAATGTCTTTTTTCTTGACAATGATAACAGGTATCTTTCCCTTTGTCTCTGTTTTCTTTTCCTTGGTTTTGACGTTGTGGACATTCTGGAGCCCAATGTTCTTTCTCTTGGCATATGTAGCAAGTATCTTGACTTTTATCTCAAGAGGAGTAGTCCTTAGTGTTACGACTCTGTGGTCTAGATAAATGTAACAGAAAGAAAGTGAAACCAACAACTCAAGTAAAAATCAACAAGCAATTTTTTTCTAGATAATTAAGATGAAAAATTAAAAAGACACTTACAGTAATGTGTATTAAAATCCAAATAATCCAATAAGAATTAGTGTTCTAATCACAAGTCCTAAATATAGAATATTCCGAATTCACGGCTGTATCCTTAAGTGTTATGATGTGCCAATGATCTTCAAAGTCCTGATGTACTAGTAGTGTTTAATGTGCTGATGTCAAAATGAAGTACTCCAAAATATCTCTGAATAAGTTCACATAAATTCCAAAATCATTAATTAAAAATCCAAAATCCAAAAGTCTATGAGCACTGCTATAATCCAATGAATATTTAAATAATTCCTCACTTAGAATTTGGAATTACTTTCCACAACTGTAATAGCTCTTTACAAGACTGATAGTAATGTCGAAACTCAAAAACTCTCCACTAAACATGGTATATATAAAGATTGGTCACATGACAGAATGTTCTAGAATATGTGTCATCTTAATGGAATTTTACTTGGGTGGACATGTCTTTTTACACATAACTCTAAGGATTTTCCAGTTTTATCTGTAAACAAAATCAACCTTGACCTCAAATTGAGAAAACAATGTTTATCAAAACTATCCTTTAGCTCAAATCTGAAGTAAACAACCTAATTCAAGGACACTAGTTAAACATGTTTTTCTGACAACAACATTAAGATTTAAGCAAATATTAAAGTCAAGAAACATTTATAATTTCCTAAAATATCTATAATATTATATAAACATCATACATAACACTTAGTCTTATTGAAAGTGGTATACTTTCGAATGACTCTCTGTAAATCTCTGACCAGAAAGGCGACCTGTCTTGACTCTTCCATCTTCACAGTTTGAAAGTTGAATAACGAATAGTTACTCCGAGGGTAGGAAGCCCTCTCTATATATAGGGAGAGAGTGTGTGTAATACTCAATCAGATCAAAGTTTCCAATCAAGATGAAACAATCACGTAATTTCAGTGAGAAACCAGAAGAAGAAAAAACTAAGAGACCACAACAGCGACTTTCCGTACCGCCTCACACACCGCTATCTGAAGTGTTCGCCCAAATCCAAGCCAATGATTTCGAACAGGATATGAGTGAGCTTGTAACCACACCTTCAATCTCCACAAGACCAAGAGAGTCCAGAACCCCTAAAAAGGAAAGTCTTTCCGTTGCTCCCGAAAATTACTATCACATTCGAGAGACCCAAAAAGTGACTTCTAGAAAATTTAAAACCTTACACCTACACGGTCAACTTTAAAGAGTTCAAGTCTAAAGTATCCCCTGAGAAAGACATAGGTTTTATTACCGATTTGTGGAATTCTTTGTTAGAAACATTGAAACGACAATGACAAGCGAAAGAGGATGATCGGTTGAGGCTCTCCATTCATCACGATAGTTTGAAGTCTCCTCTCTGGATCGAGTTTAGTACCCCGGCAGAATTAACACCGTCTAAAAACATAGACAAAATTGAAAATTTAACACGTTAAACAATCCAATGATGAGTTTACCATCACCGATGGAAAAGCTACACTTCATATGACCCACGTTTCAACTCCCAGAGGCAGCGGACCACGCAAAGTGTTATTAGTGGACGACCTTCGCAGTACCAAGCACAGAATCGTCCCAAGACCAGATGTGCTTAACCCGTGCCATCGTGGTGGGGCAAACGTATACCAACAAAGCGAGACCACATAATGGAAAAGAGAATGGAAGAGCATTCGACAATCGGACTGAGCCAAACAACGAAAAGAAGCAGAACTCCTGTTACAACAAGCAGGTATATCGAAAGAGACCGTGTATGGCATTTCTGAAATGTAACAACTGCAAGACATCTTGGCTCCTCGGTATACCTTGAAAGTATACCCTCAAGTGGTTCGCGGAGCTCTGGTGTTTCGAGGACCCGATTTCCCCAAGGGAAAATACATTCCCGTGTATGATCATCAAGAGCATTTCGATGCCATCACTAGTATCACAGGATTTCTCGGATACTCTTACTACTGCGAGAAATGTCACCAAGGATTTATCAGTCGGGAGCAACACATTCATTGTGGAGAGAGATGCCGGGGTTGTTTAGCCTCCAAACAATGCGTTCCTGAAGAACATATTCACTGCTCGACGTGTCAAGGAACCTTTGTCCGTTCTGCGTGTTACGAACAACATCGCATGATACAAGTTCACCAGCTTTTGACTTATTGAGATTGTGCTCCACGTGTGGACAGCTGATTCGAACCAATAACCCCAAGGCGCACGTTTGTTC
This sequence comes from Margaritifera margaritifera, assembly GCA_029931535.1. Lineage (NCBI taxonomy): Eukaryota > Metazoa > Mollusca > Bivalvia > Unionida > Margaritiferidae > Margaritifera > Margaritifera margaritifera. The sequence goes on from JAQPZY010001531.1 coordinate 3,664,159, forward strand.
CGGACAGACAAGATGCCGTGATCAGCACAAGATGATTTTATCTTTTTTGACTTTGAATGTACGCAAGAGACGGGTATTCATATCCCTAATTGCTGCGTCGCTCATCAGGCTTGTGAGAAGTGCATACAAGAACCTATCTATTTTCACTGTCCCCATTGTAGTAAGATTCCAGGAGGACGTGAACAAATCTTTTGTGTCCCCAACACTCTTGCCGATTTTGCCCAGTGGATCTTAAATCCTATCGACCACACTTGGAGCGAAGAGGATATCCAACGTTACGGGGACTGTCATCGATATGCTACCGTCATGACTCACAATTTCTCTGGATACGATTGACAATTTCTATTAAAATATTATTCAGAACAAGGTACCGAATGCCCCCAAGTCACCATTAACAGAACCAAACTCATCTGCATGAAAGTGGGACAGGTACAATTCAAAGATTCCATGAGTTATTTAGCCATGCCTTTGAGTCGAATGCCTAAAACGTTTGGAATGACAGAAATGTCCAAATTGTATTTCCCCACTTTTTCAATACCAAAGCCAATCAACACACTGTGCTTCCGCACTTGCTTGACCTTCACCATTACGACCACGATGGGATGCACACCGAACATCGAGAAGCCTTCTACGGTTGGTACCACACTCAGAAGATTCAAATGGGATTTAGTTATGTAGCATATGGCATCAACATTCAGATTTGTGTCCATGATTCTCAACTGAAAATACTGCATTTTTCTTAAATCCATTTTTCCTTGATTACCATAGAATTAACTCCCCTTATTTAAAAAAAATTATGTAGCTGGTATTCAGGGTAGAGAGGGAGTTTCACTTAATTTTCTGCTAACAAGTCTAGCTGTAGTCTTATAAAGTCTGAAAAGTTTTATATTATAGTACTGTATTGATGTGAGAAAAGAGTTCATAAAATTTTATGTCAAACAAATGATGAATAAAGGTGAATTAGTGTGTGATTACTTATCTTTTAATTGGTACCATATAACCTGTATTGTCTTGATATGCCATTAAGTCACACACACACACACACACACACACACATACATACAGGTATTGTCAAATATCCAGCTTTAACCAACCTGAAATTCTTCCCATAAATCAACGTGAAATGTTACCTTCATATATTAGTTTAAGCAAGTAACTTTTGCCAATCTCAGGTGACACAATTTTTTAGTACAGTTTGATACAATTTTCATATTTTGACAAAACTTGTAATTGGCCTTAAAACTATATATATATATATATATATATATATATATAGAGAGAGAGAGAGAGAGAGAGAATTACAAATATACACCAAACAGAGTGGAAACTGCAACCCCTGGATTCTACTTCTACAGAAGAATGTTTGATAAAATTAGCAGAATTTTTAAATATGAACAAATAATATTATTATACAGGTTAGAGAATTTTTAATTCATACTCTATGGAGATTCTAACCTGGATCTGTGGGTTATGGCACCCATCACCTTGCCTGTAAGCACCAACCCTATACCATCTCAACCATGCACACATCACCCAAAAATGATGCTACAAAGGCGATCAGTGCCGTAAACCATGGATCCAGGTTCAAATCTCCATAGAGTATGTATTAAAAATTCTCTAACCTGTATGATAATATTATTTATTCGTATATATATATATATATGAGTAGTTCCAATTGATCAAGTCGTTAAGTTTCTAATGCATTGCATTGTTCACCATAGTTAAACAGAATTATATGTTGCTTTTAGCAGCTAATTTTTACAATTATTATTAATTGAGATGGTGGGCAACCAGAGTTACACAGACACAGTGAAAGGTAACTAGAGACTTACACAGACACAATGAAAGGTAACTACAGACCTACACAGATACAATGGAAGGTAAAGACTTACACAGACATGATATAAAGTTCTTTAAAACATTCTTTATTCATTTTGCATATTTGTAAATCATCAATATTACTATGCAATAAATTTTAAGTAGAGTTTTACATAAATAGGTATTTTGTTTTTTTGTTTATCATAATTATAACTGGATGATTGCATAGTAATGCATTATTCACTAATCTTGGGGAATAGTTTATCATAATTATAACTAGATGATTGCATAGTAATGCATTATTCACTAATCTTGGGGAGTAGTTTTTCATAATTATAACTAGATGATTGCATAGTAATGCATTATTCATTAATCTTGGGGAGTAGTTTTTATCATAATTATAACTGGATGATTGCATAGTAATGCATTATTCACTAATCTTGGGGAGTAGTTTTTATCATAATTATAACTGGATGATTGCATAGTAATGCATTATTCACTAATCTTGGGGAGTAGTTTTTATCATAATTATAACTGGATGATTGCATAGTAATGCATTATTCACTAATCTTGGGGAGTACTTTAAACTTCAGAATCTAGTATTCAGCAAACAATTAATAGAAGAACTTGCTCTATAATTAATTTTGTCAAAAATTAACAAATATACTTATTAGGCACATATTTGTCTAAACTTCCATACTTTATAATAAAAACATATGATGGGAATTTGTAAGATTTGATACTTGTAAGATTTGATATTTGTAAGATTTGATACTTGTAAGATTTGATATTTGTAAGATTTGATATTTGTAAGATTTGATACTTGTAAGATTTGATACTTGTATGATTTGATACTTGTAAGATTTGATATTTGTAAGATTTGATACTTGTAAGATTTGATACTTGTATGATTTGATACTTGTAAGATTTGATACTTGTATGATTTGATACTTGTATGATTTGATATTTGTAAGATTTGATATTTGTAAGATTTGATACTTGTAAGATTTGATACTTGTATGATTAGATACTTGTATGATTTGATACTTGTATGATTTGATACTTGTAAGATTTGATACTTATATGATTTGATACTTGTAAGATTTGATACTTGTATGATTTGATTCTTGTAAGATTTGATACTTGTAAGATTTGATACTTGTAAGATTTGATACTTGTAAGATTTGATACTTGTAAGATTTGATAATGTAGATTTAAAATTTCAATATATTTATTTTATTAAAACCTATATATTTCAACCAAAACAAATAATAACTATATAGACATTCAATTTTTATTTCTCTAGTACATTTGGGAGAGAAAACAAACTCAGTAAAAAACATTAAGCTGAAATTTTCCAATGACCTTGACCTGATCTCAGTAGCAGAGGGAGTGTAGGATATAAGCAGGCAAAGCATACTAAAAATTGCCATATAACCTATAACAAAAACTTAACCATATTAAATACAGGTCTGTCTTTGAAGATACATTTGATAACCATATAATTCATCTGGATATGGACGCTGTGGAAAGTTCTGGGCTGAAAAATAAATGTAGAGAATATATAGGAAAAAAATTGTGTACCGAGTTCTGTCAGTGGTACTCGGGGGGGGGGGAGGGGTACATGGTGCTTAAATCTCAAGCACTTCTTGCTTATTTCATCAAAAAAATTAAAAAATTGTGTACTTGTTATTTTTTTAAAAATTAAATTAAATCTAAACACTACAAATTTTAATTGACACATTTTTTTTATTTCTACCCACCTTTCACGGCCTCATTTTCATTTTTTCCTTACTCAACAGTCAGACTAGGGCCTTTATTCAAAATTCATGAAGATATCTTTCTAGTTGACAGTTAACCTGGAAGTCATTTACACTAGTTATTATGGGTCCAAACGGTTAATATCTGTGCATATTATATACTTTATAAACAGTCCCATTAATTTAACATTGTTGCTACCAGTCAATATCCATCAGTATTGACCATAGTTAAGTAAAAATATTTATTGCTTCCTTATATGGCAAAGATGTGCTCACATTTCATGAACTACTTCTGGCTATGGCTAAATGAAAATGGTGATGGAAATGAGGAATGCTGACCGCATCATAAATTTGATGTCCACCTGTTGACCAAAATGGCTGTAACCCTTTCTACCCGACACCAGTGCTCAAGAATCAGTAGGTCTAGCTCTCATCCAAAGAAAAATAGATATCATACAAATTAAAAAAAGAAGAGCTGCATAGATCCAAAGACTGAAATTTTAAGGAGAAAAAAATAAATATGATTTATAAAAATATTGAAAAATGGACGGCTAGTGATCACTAGTTGCTGCTGTTAGCATGAGAGAGAGAGAGAGAAAAAGAGAGTCACAATTATTTTTGATACAATGTGTCTGTCGGCAACCTTTCTTTCACATAAACAGTGCGCTTTTATACGCTCTGAATAAAATTGTTTTATCCTGTAATAGGAATTTCATTAAACAAAAGCAACTCCAAAATTAATCTATATCCTTTTCTTTCGGTATTATCCACAAACAATGGACCACAATACCCTGGCAACAATCATGATGCACACAGCACTTTCAAATTTACCTGCCACCATGACAGCAAAATTGAGACAACCACAACAGTAACTTAAGACAGAAATTTTTGGGCTCAACTTTTCATAATGATATTTTTAATTTTCATTGATGTATTGCATCATTTTTTCCTAACATTCCATCCTCTTTAACAAATTTAGTTTTGTTCACTGTTGAACGAGAATCACCCCATGTACACATGCACTTCCATAGCGGTAAAGTAGCATGTATTACTGTGTTTTATTCAGGTTTAATTCATAAAATGAACAACATGTAAAATGTTCAATAAAATGTTGAAATATGTTTTTGTTTTAATTGAGTTATTCCTATAACCAGATAACAGAATATTTAATATGCTTGTTTTTAATAATAAAACATTTATTGACTAAGTATTAAAAAAATATTGGGCTTTAATTCATGTGGCATAGAATGCCCTGCAGGTTTGGGCATCCTGCACCAAATGACCTCAAGCCCAGAGTTGTGAGTGAATCACAGAATAGGCCTATCCCAATTTTCATGCTGAATACTTATGTCAATGAAGGTGATAACAACTGATAGTCCAGCATTGCATCTAGGTTTAAAAAATTCAGCCATCTATTGTTGAGCATAGTAAAGACAACTAATGCTACATGAAATGGAAATGCTTGTGTCAAACAAAAAACATAAATCCATTATTTTGGATAAGATCTGAGGAATACTACATCTAGACTTAGGTCGATGGCATGCCATTGCATATCCCAGCACTTCCATGCTATGCCACTAGGGGAATGGCCAAAGCCAGGGCCTCAGCGATGATACATGCTAACTTTGAGATATGCATCTACGATATTGTTTGAAATTTTTAAACAAGAGTACCATGAATGGCACATTATACACTCCCCCAAGATGTATATTAGTAATCTATGTAGAAAATAGTAGGACTTGGTTGATTCTGGAGATTATTGATCAATGGGTCTCAATGACCTGGACCCTTGGTCAAAGTATGCAGTCTTATACTAAACTTATGGTACAGAAACCATTATTTTCTTATTAAACTTACAATGACCTCTGACCTTAAGACCACAGAATCAATAAGTTTCTTTATTATCCTATGTGCAACCCATCCACAAAGTTTTGGTTAAGACACTTTTCTCTGGAATAAATGTTATGCTGCAAAACCCATTTTTTCTTGGAGCCACGGTGACCTTGACCTTTCACTACAAAATCAAAGGGCTCTTCCATACCTTAAATGCAAGCCTTCACAGACTTTGGTCAAAGTAAGTGGTCTCAAACTAAAATTATTATTCAAAAAGCAATTTTCTTCTTTCAAAGTGACCATGACCCTTGACCATTTCACCTAAAAAATTAATAGGCTACCTCCTTACCAAAGGTGTGTCATCGACAAACTTTGGTCACCCACAAACTTTGGTCAAGCACAAACTTTGGTCATCCACAAACATTGGTCAAAATACATGGCCATGAACTGAAATGTTTTTGCAGACACAATTGGCTCCTTTCAGTCAGTGACTTTGACCATTCTTCTTTTGACCCCAAAAGCAACAGACTTGACCTTTCATCTTTTGACCACCAAAGCAATAGACTTCTTCCAAACACTAAGTGTAAGCCATCCACAAAGTTTGGTCCAGGACTGTGATGTAGAACTAATGTTATTGTGCAGAAACCATTTTCTTCTTTTAGTCACAGTGACCTTTGACCTTCTCATCCCAAAAATTTATGATTTTTTTTTACCCCAAGTGCAAGCCATACATAAATTTTGGGTATCTGTAGATAGTGGAGAACTTGATTTATTGTGCTGGAATAAAATTGGTAACATATGGATGGATAATAATAATAACAGGTTCTGCCTTATGGTTGGCATATCAAAACCTCATCCACACAACTCCCCCCGGGTGATATCATAGTTTTGAAACCTTGTGCACATCTATAGACCACCCAAACTATATTCCAAAGTTTCCATAAATAGAATACGAGTCATTACTATAATATGAGTTATAACTATAATACGAGTCATAACTATAAAACAAGTAAAAACTATAACATCACATACAGTATATATATTGTACCACGAAAAAGGGATGCAACTCATGAACAAGAGTAACATGAACAGTACATTATACAACTGCCCTATGTTTAATAGTCCTCTATATTAATAATTTATATATAGTGATCTTGACTGTTGCCCTTTCGACTCTGAGATCAATAAGCTGCTCAATTACCCATAGCACAAACCACTCACAAAGTTTGTGCAAGGTCTGTGGTGTAGAACTAATGTTATTGTGCAGAAACCTTTTTTTTTCTTTCAGTCACTGACCTTCATCTGATGTCAATGTCTTCCAAGTTTCAACACAATTCATGTAAAGATGCAGTAGTTGCTGCACACACTAGCATTGGAGGATGTACATACAGGACAGACAGACATAACTAATTCTATAAGCCCTGACCACAGCAGGGCATACAAATAAAATTTCCATTTGATTCTGATGAGCCTTGCATCAATTTAACTTGACAGGTATTTATACTCCCAGAAAGTATATCTATACTCCCAGAAAGCAACCAGAAAGGATATTTATGTTCCCAGAAAGTACCCAGAAATCATATTTATGCTCCTGAAAAGGATATTTATGCTCCCAGAAAGTACCCAGAAATCATATTTATGCTCCTGAAAAGGATATTTATACTCCCAGAAAGCATATGCCCCAGTAAAAGCCTATTTTGGAATAATATCCATAGATCTTCTTATAACATAAAATGAACTTTTTGGCATGATATAAACAATAAAGTGCTCAAAGTCCCATTATATAAAAACCTGCAATAAAAAATAAGGCTGATACTCTTATCCATCTCTGACCTTTGCGGCACTGGAATGACCTCTTTTTATTTGCATAATGACCTCAGTCTGGAGTTGAGAAGGTGCCATGAAGTGGTTGCTAAAACCAGACTGTTGTACACAACTTCAGGCTTTACAGTGAGTCTTTATTTGTAGATGGTTTAGGAGACAATTTGACATCTGAAAACAAAATTGATATTAGCCATGTAGTTATGATGTTGATCATGGATTCAAACCATGTGCTGCAAAAATCTGTTAATTGATAATCTTAGTTAACTGATAATCTTAACACTACTGATGACAGACTATTACCTTTATCATAAAAAATTAAAGAGTGAGCTACAAAATGCATGCAACAAAAATATATACACTAAACTACATGTTTTATTCCAAGACAGCAGAAAGAATGAGTATGATATGAAACAGAGATGCATGGAGGCTGTCACACTAAGACATATTCATAAGTCCTACTAAATGAATTCTTTCCCCTGACTCAGAACAAAATAGGAATACAGTGTAATATTTATTACATATACCCTCTTTTACGCCTTCTATATATTTTTAGCATTATGTTTTGTATTTTCTCGCACAGCATTTATTAGATCAATGGGCAATAATTCCCTGTAAACTTTACTGGGGTCACTCAAAAGATTTTTTTCCCCCCAATTAGGCATTCCGTGTAATAGTCTTTAGTAAATATTTAGAATCTACCAAAATCAAGTCAGAAACAAAAGGCACATTCTGAAATTTGTGGGGGAAAATTATCATAAATGCTTTCTATGTGATTCTAAAATATCATAAAAAATATTATGGCATTATCATGACATCAACATTTCCTACAGTTTATCATGAAACTGAATGCTGCTAATTTTCATGTTCAACCAAGCAGATAGCATGTTACAACTATGCATGTATAGTACATGTTTGTATGTGTGAAATCCATGCCAATCATTCCTGAGCTATCTTTGTGTTTCTACTGATGATGATGAACATTCTGCCTGAGCTATGTGTCTTCCTGCAGCTGCTGATGAACATTCTGCCTGAGCTATCTTTGTGTTCCTGCTGCTGATGATGAACATTCTGCCTGAGAGGACTGAGAATGGGTGGATGATCTGACCTGGACAACCTGACCTTGACCTGATTCAAGGAGTCCTGAAGCAAGTCAAATCTCCAGTGAAGCATGTCTACAGCTGTTTGGTTTCTGGCATCAGATATAACCTTTGACCCTGCATGTAGCTCTCACTGCTGTTACAGCTGAAATATGTATAGTGTAAAAACTTCCAATAATAAATTTATCAAATGAACCAAGAATACATAAAATTTTTGTAAACTTATTTTAAAATTTAATAGGAAATGTCTTTTTACATTTGAGCATTTCAACTACTGTGTATGAGATTTTGTTAGTCCTCTATTTAGATCAGTTTTCCCATGCTGACCATCCCCATATAATCTTATGTAACTAATGACAACAGAAAATATCCATGGCACTGCCATTGGTGAAAATCAGTAAGATTGGACGTTGTAAATTAAGTCTGATAATAGAGTGAAACTCTCAATTAGAAGCTTTTTGTCAGCAAAATATATTTCCTTTCTTAGGTTGCAGGACCATCACACATTCCTGAAGACCGGATCATCAAAGTACAATCTTCTCTCCAATTTAGGCAATTCTCTTTGACCTAGCTGCTCTTGACCTCAAGGTCAAGGTTAATCACTTAGGTTAAATGGGTCAAAATTTTTCAAATGTGAATCTCTTCTTCAACTTTCCTCCCTGCAAAGGTGATTTACAAATATTTGTTTCTATTTCTTACATTTTCTAGACATAAAAATGAAGGCATGTTCTTACATGATGGGGCTACTTCAGACTGGTTTAACATTATGCAATTTTGTGATGTAAGCTGTACTCAAACATTTGAATTTCACATACTGCTTGAGGACAGGAAATGAGTGTGTGTACATAAGTTGTACATGCTGCAAGAAAAACGAGCATTTTTTGTGAGCTATAAATGGAAACTGCAATACCAGTCAGGCATGGAAATTATTTTTTGTCAAAGATATCTGACTTGCCTCTGTTCTCTTTTCTATGAAGTTATGTCGCATTTACTATATTGTCAACAATGTGATAAACCTGGTTTGCCGCATCACTCAGACTTACTTTGTGGATGGATAGGGTAAAATAGTTCACAAAATGTCAAAAAATGTTATTTATTGCAACAGATTAAGTCATCGCAAACCTAATGTTCTCTTAAACCACTGATATTTTTTTTTTATGAGCAACTTATGAATACAACTGAAACTGAGGTGGACTTACAAATGGTAGGTGAAGAGGGAGACTAATCTTGTAAGATTTTATTCAAGAACAAGTTTGATATATATAACAAGTACAAGTTTGGTATATAATAAAAAGTATAAGTTGTGTATATAATAACAAGTACAAGTTTGGCATACAATAACAAGTACAAGTTTAGTATATAATAACAAGTACAAGTTTGGTATATAATAACAAATTCAAGTTTGGTATATAAAACAAATACTAGTTTGATATATAATACAAGTACAAGTTTGGTATATGATAACAAGTTTGATATATAATAACAAGTACAAGTTTGGTAGATAATAACAAGTACAAGTTTGGTATATAATAACAAGTACAAGTTTGGTATATAATAACAAAGTTTGGCCTACAATATCAGGTAAGGGCTGAGCAAATCCCATAGCCTGACATCCCAGACTATTCATTTTCGAAGTCGGGCAAGTAAAATTTTCCAAGTCACTAGTCCGGGATAAGTGCTTTTTTCCTATTTTAAAAAAATCGGGCAAGTCCTTATTTTCGTGCTTTAATCACTACATCTACCTTTATGTGGCTATTCATGCCCTCTGGGCGTACTGAATACTTGATTATACCGCTCTCCATGTATACATTTACACCCTGTATAACACCTACAGGTGGTCAGTGATAACTATCACATGTGTGCATGTTCTGTTACTGCTTGACTGCATATTGGGCTAAGCGACCAAATTATTGGCAAATCAAAACACCTCAAACAAAAAAAAGCCAGTATGATTAATTAGCCGTGTTTTAAGCGGCTTTGTTGCACTGTGTTTACTCAAACCAGATCCTCATGAGTGGCTCACTTTGATTTTAATCCAGCGAGACAGCATAATTAAATTAATGAAAGGTACTTTACCGACATCAGTGTTGGTTTCCTTTATGAACTGATTAAATGACAGTAATGATTCTTTCATTTTTAATTGATTATACAGACGATCAACATTCACCTGTGATATTGTGTTTGAAGCGAAACTATTACGCTAATTAATGAGCTGTCTCTGTTCGCATTTAAAAGAGAAAATGTCATGATCACTTTAAAAGTAGTTGTCAAGCAAGCTGATATTTACTATGTGGATAAAATGAGTCTTGCTAATTATTTTCACAAGGAAGGTAATAAGGATGATTCAAAGAAGTCAAATTCTTTGTGAAAGTGGAGGGATAAAACGTAAGACAGCTACTGAGTGTGAGAATTCCTTAAACCAAGAGAGTTTAAAAATTCTAATGAACGTTTCACCAAATGGACCAGAGCTTGAGGACCTTAACCCAGACACAGCTATCAACTGCTGGCTTAGTGCTGATGTATGTGGCAGACATGCACATGGACATTGTTTTCAAAATCCAGCAGCTAAAACATATATACATGTACCTGAAGTAGCCAAACGTATATCAACAAATATTTTAGAAAAATAAAATTCTTTTAAGAAATAATTATGTTGTATACGATTTCATTTGTTCTTTCTATGGATTAAGTACATACATCTCATCAAATCTCGGCAAGTGATTACCATTTTGGGACAGGTGAAAAGTAAGGTGGGACAAGTGAATTTTCTGAAACCACTTGTCCTGGACAAGTGGATGAAAAAAATATTTGCTCAGCCCTGCAGGTACAAGTTTGGTATATAATAACAAGTACAAGTTTGGTATGTAATAACAAGTACAAGTTTGGTATATAATAACAAGAACAAATTTGGTATATAATAACAAGAACGTTTTCTTTTCCTGCATAAATACCAGATATATTTCATCTTGTGATACAAAGAAAAGACATATTTTAATATTTTAACTTGTGGCTTTGCCACTCATTAAAATATCACATTTTCTTCTGAACCACATGATGAAATATATCCAATATTAATGTAGAAAAAGAAAATATCCTCTTTGTATTATTCTGATAGTGAAAAAATTCCAGCATCTATAATAAAACATTTTTCTTACATTATTTTGCCATATAAAACCATTTTCAATTGGAAACTATAATAAAGTCTCTAGTTATTCCCACCCACTTCTCATAAATTTAGCTTGAAAATACCACATGCTTTTATAGGAAGGTTTTTAATGCTTTTGGACATTTAATGATGATTTGAATCAATTCCCAGAATGGGAACAACTTGTGGGCAGGGAGAAATATTCCTTTTAAGTCCAAGAATACATTTTACAAAAATTATCAGTTGAAATACCATACGAGGGAATATGAGAACAAAACACACTAAATACAAAAATGAATAATAAAAATTAGCAATAAATATATTCAATGATTACTCCAAGAAACTTCAATTAGAATGGCTTCATCACCATCTATTTCTCAATGGCATCTGAGACTGAGCACAGTTGCTCAGGACAAAAAAAATGTTAAGTAAACAAAAGTAGAATGCAATAGCAGATTCTGGGCTCAGTTAGTGTAGTAAAAAACTGAAACCAATATGAATTATATTTGTGTATAATATAACTTGATTTACATTTTATTTAGGGTGTCTATTGTAAAAGGCCAGGTGATCCTGTGTTAGCACCCCAACATATAGTAATCTTGTGAGTTGTCTTCCTTTAATTATGCAAGTGTGACATTGCAGAATTGGTCAGAGACCAAAAACTGGAGAATATCTACATTTATTTACACTAACATTTAAATAATACTAGATAGCACTTAGGTAATACCATGACCAAGGGAAGTAACAACTCAGTTGGACAGGCGATAATTATTTTACTACCCCCAGGTGAACTTTTGGTGTAGGCCACATGCACACATCATCACTTGTAATTTCTGATTGATTAATCCCAAGTAGTGGGTTGCATGCCTCATCACTTGTACTTTTTGACTGGCTAATCTGTGTTAGTGAACTGAGCACTTATGTACACGCAGTCCAAATCTACTTTCATATTATGTTCAGTCCAGTTGTTTGAAAGTTGTAATAATGGGTACAAATGTCATCAAAAGATTATCTGTGAACATTGGGATATAAGCCAGGAAATGTACCTCAGAACAGGCAACATTGTAATACAAGCCAGGAGATGTACCTCAGAACAGGCAACATTGGGATACAAGCCAGGAAACGTACCTCAGAACAGGCAACATTGGGATACAAGCCAGGAAATGTACCTCAGAACAGGCAACATTGGGACACAAGCCAGGAAATGTACCTCAGAACAGGCAACATTGGGACACAAGCCAGGAAATGTACCTCAGAACAGGCAACATTGGGATACAAGCCAGGAAACGTACCTCAGAACAAGCAACATTGGGATACAAGCCAGGAAATAAACCTCAGAACAGGCAACATTGGGATACAAGCCAGGAAATGTACCTCAGAACAGGCAACATTGGGATACAAGCCAGGAAATGTACTTCAGTACAGGCAACATTGGGATACAAGCCAGGAAATGTACCTCAGTACAGGCAACATTGGGATACAAGCCAGGAAACGAACCTCAGAACAGGCAACATTGGGATACAAGCCAGGAAATGTACGAACAGGCAACATTGGGATACAAGCCAGAAAATGTACCTCAGAACAGGCAACATTGGGATACAAGCCAGGAAATGTACATTAGAACTGGCAACATTGGGATACAAGCCAGGAAAAGTACTTCAGTACAGGCAACATTGGGATACAAGCCAGGAAATGTACCTCAGAACAGGCAACATTGGGATACAAGCCAGAAAATGTACCTCAGAACAGGCAACATTGGGATACAAGCCAGGAAACGTACCTCAGAACTGGCAACATTGGGATACAAGCCAGGAAAAGTACTTCAGTACAGGCAACATTGGGATACAAGCCAGGAAATGTACCTCAGTACAGGCAACATTGGGATACAAGCCAGGAAACGAACCTCAGAACAGGCAACATTGGGATACAAGCCAGGAAATGTACCTCAGAACAGGCAACATTGGGATACAAGCCAGAAAATGTACCTCAGAACAGGCAACATTGGGATACAAGCCAGGAAATGTACCTCAGAACAGGCAACATTGGGATACAAGCCAGGAAATGTACCTCAGAACAGGCAAAGTTACAGAGGCTAATTGGAGTGATGAACTTAGTGACTTTGGAAAAAATCCTACTATAATGAACTTAAGTAGGAGGAATTGGGATGTAATTGTGTAAGAAAATGATGAAACTGGATTTGTATACTATACTTTTGACAAGTCCTATAACTCATGTGCTAAAGATTTTTGACCTAATCCATCATCTCTCAATGCAGTGGACTAGTTCATAGAAGCCAATGTAGATGATGATCATCTTAGGTGAAGACATACGAGCTCCTACATTCCAGGATACTGAGTGAATTCTTCAATGCTGTAACAAAAGAATAAAACACAAAGTATCAGGTTTGCATTGGAAAATTATTATTAGACTCAAGTTCAGAGTACCAATATTTTCTAGTATGCAGAGAAAGGCTAATATGTTATTCCCGTGAATATTTCATTGAACCAAGAAAACTTATTTGAAACTATAAATTCACCTTGAAAACTTTAAAAAAGCTAAGAGATGAATCAAGCATGACAAGTGGGACTCTTAAACTCTGGAGTTATTAACACAGGATTTGTTTGCATCTTACAAGAGCAAAAATTTCTAGCAGCATCTTTATCAAAATTATAGAAACAGTGAAACTTAAGTGTCTGAGACTGCTGTGTAACTGAGCGCAGAAGATATAAAAGAAATAGTAAACAATTTCAAAAACATGTTTAAGTTGAGTGGACTACCTGACAATTCCGAAATTCTTGTTGAGAGGAATGACTGGTATAACAATCATATATTCAGTGCAGGAGACACTCCATTACAGGCTGGGACCCAGGTTATTTTAACCGTATCTGAAACTATTACAGATGAGTTAGCATTATATATATTCAATGTAATTAAACTTAAAAATGGCTAAATTGCTGAAAGCAATGGGCATAAGATGAAATGCTCATGTCATGAATGTTCATGTACAAGGCAAAAAAGTCCATACAGATAATCCATATCTTACCTCATACATGACTTATGCTATCTCTTACGTCACAATAGCATTTTAATTGTTACATCATTAATCTGACTCATGCTATCTCATATGTCACAATAGCATTTTAATTGTTACATCATTAATCTGACCTGTTTACTTTACATTATCACATACATGATATTTTTTATATATCATTATATTGGTTTCTTTGTTATGCTAAGTGCAAGCCATCCACAAACTTTGGTCAAAAAACTTGTGCTACCTCATATGATGTCACAATAGCATTTTTATTGTTGCATCATTGATCTAAATTGTTTACTTGACATTATCACATGCATGATATAAAAAATTACATAATCACATACATAACATTATGATATACATGATATCACATATATTATACCACATACATGTAATCACATACATGACATTATCATATACATGATATCACATACATGACATCATACACTCATATACATGATATCACTTACATGATAATCACATACATGATGTTATCACATACATGATGACATCACAAAAATGACGTTATTACATACATGATGTTATCACATAACTGAACTTATGTTATCTATTGGTGTTTTAGCCACATTTCCAAGTTTACACTACATTCTTTAATGTAAATCAAATCTTTACACTCTTCTAACGATCCAAAATTGTCAATGGGTACTTTATCCTTTGGGCAAATTCTGTTAGCTATTTTAGAAAAGAAGTCAGTTAAGGATTGACAATTTATTTTTTTATATTCATTGAAGTATGAACAAATAAAACACTGCTCAAACGGCATGATCTGCTTCATGGATCATACTTAAGTTTGTACAGCGTTTTTTCAGTTCATTCTTCATTAAACGTAAACAATAAACTGGTCAATCCTTATAATTAAATTTAAATCTAATAAAGACAAAATAAGGAAAAATCTTTTAAAACATGTGTTAAATAGACCATTCTAATCTGGTCAAACCGTGCATGAATACATGCAAAATAGCAATCAATATCCATAATTTGCATACAACCAATCAGAATACAGCAACCAGCTGCCTGACAATATGGCACAAAGTTACCTTCAATCTTTAAATCATTATATGAGCATCCCCCACTGAACTATATAGTCCAAGTAACCAAAGTGAAATATACACTGGACATATACACATATAATTAAACTACAACAATAATTTTAATTTGACAATGGACATATACACATATAATTAAACTACAACAATAATTTTAATTTGACAATGGACATATACACATATAATTAAACTACAACAATAATTTTAATTTGACAATTGACATATACGCATATAATTAAACTACAACAATAATTTTAATTTGACAATGGACATATACACATATAATTAAACTACAACAATAATTTTAATTTGACAATGGACATATATGCATATGATTAAAGTACAACAATAATTTTAATTTGACAATGGACATATATGCATATGATTAAAGTACAACAATAATTTTAATTTGACAATGGACATATATGCATATGATTAAAGTACAACAATAATTTTAATTTGACAATGGACATATATGCATATGATTAAAGTACAACAATAATTTTAATTTGACAATGGACATATACACATATGATTAAAGTACAACAATAATTTTAATTTGACAATTGACATATACGCATATGATTAAAGTACAACAATAATTTTAATTTGACAATGGACATATACGCATATGATTAAAGTAGAACAATAATTTTAATTTGACAATGAACATATATGCATATGATTAAAGTACAACAAAAATTTTAATTTGACAATGGACATATACACATAAGATTAAAGTAGAACAATAATTTTAATTTGACAATGGACATATACGCATATGATTTAGCTACAACAATAGTTTTAATTTGACAATGGACATATACGCATATGATTAAACTACAACAATAATTTTAATTTGACAATGGACATATAAACATATGATTAAACTACAACAATAATTTTAATTTGATTAATTACTTTTACCCATATTGCCCGATTTTGAAATTTGGAAGTAGTGCCTACCTGACATACCTAGTGTAATACATTTGGAAGTAGTGCCTACCTGACCTACCTGGTGTAAAACATTTGGAAGTAGTGCCTACCTGACATACCTAGTGTAATACATTTGGAAGTAGTGCCTACCTGACCTACCCAGTGTAAAACATTTGGAAGTAGTGCCTACCTGACCTAGCTAGTGAAAAACATTTGGAAGTAGTGCCTACCTGACATACCTAGTGTAATACATTTGGAAGTAGTGCCTACCTGACCTAGCTAGTGTAAAACATTTGGAAGTAGTGCCTACCTGACCTACCTAGTGTAATACATTTGGAAGCAGTGCCTACCTGACCTACCTGGTGTAAAACATTTGGAAGTAGTGCCTACCTGACCTACCTAGTGTAATACATTTGGAAGTAGTGCCTACCTGACCTAGCTAGTGTAAAACATTTGGAAGTAGTGCCTACCTGACATACCTAGTGTAATACATTTGGAAGTAGTGCCTACCTGACCTACCTGGTGTAAAACATTTGGAAGTAGTGCCTACCTGACATACCTAGTTGTAATACATTTGGGAGTAGTGCCTACCTGACCTACCTGGTGTAAAACATTTGGAAGTAGTGCCTACCTGACCTACCTAGTGTAATACATTTGGAAGTAGTGCCTACCTGACCTAGCTAGTGTAAAACATTTGGAAGTAGTGCCTACCTGACCTACCTAGTGTAATACATTTGGAAGTAGTGCCTACCTGACCTAGCTAGTGTAAAACATTTGGAAGTAGTGCCTACCTGACATACCTAGTGTAATACATTTGGAAGTAGTGCCTACCTGACCTACCTGGTGTAAAACATTTGGAAGTAGTGCCTACATGACCTAGCTAGTGTAATACATTTGGAAGTAGTGCCTACCTGACATACCTAGTGTAATACATTTGGAAGTAGTGCCTACCTGACCTACCTAGTGTAATACATTTGGAAGTAGTGCCTACCTGACCTACCTAGTGTAATACATTTGGAAGTAGTGCCTACCTGACCTACCTGGTGTAAGACATTTGGAAGTAGTGCCTACCTGACCTGGCTAGTGTAAAACATTTGGAAGTAGTGCCTACCTGACATAGCTAGTGTAAAACATTTGGAAGTAGTGCCTACCTGACCTACCTAATGTAATACATTTGGAAGTAGTGCCTACCTGACCTAGCTAGTGTAAAACATTTGCTATTTAAAAAAAGACGTCTCATTCCTTAACTTCTGCAGTATAGTCTATAGTTTACTGGAAATGACAAATAAGTCTCCTGAAAAGGATATATTTTTTTCAGAGAGAGAGAGAGAGAATCACCATTGTTTATGGATCTCATGAACACACAAAGTGGTAAAAACACTCTAAAATAAAATCAGCTCCTGTTGATAAAAAGCTGATAATAAATATCTTTTTGACACTAAAGAAGGAGTGGGTGCTGCTTGTGATTACAATCAGTGAAGAATCTTTTTCTTAACCCAAAAACAAAAAAGAAAGCAGTTCTAATGTTGTTTAAAAATAATTTCAAGCACAAGTCCCCTCGACAAATGCCAAATGAAGCAGCCACATACAATTTAGACCAATGTATCTTTCTTTAACTGTATTCATGGAAATGTGTGTTTGTGTGTATGTAACCTCATGTGTGTGTATGAAGAGAGACAGAGAGAGAGAGATTGCAAGGCTGCACACACGAAAACAGAATGACTTGACTTACTGTTTTTTTTAAAACATCTGGTCTAGAACTCACCAGTTCAATTCACCCACTTTACGCTTAACTTATCTGCTATATCAGGGTCTATCCATTTTAAACTCCTTCAAAATACATGATTACCATCTCTTTAAATTCCTACACTAGCTCTAGCTTCAGCTGATTTTGTTCCTCCAACTTTTCAACGACAGTAAAGGACATCTTCCACCGTTTTCATTGGTGAGTATGGCAAAGTCCAAACTATAAAAACTAGAAGAAGTTATTTATTTAAATTGGAATTACAACTGAAGAGAATGTTAAATTCTTTCAATTTTTCATTTAAATCCATGTTTTTTTTTTTCAAGATATGGAAATACGCTTCTATGCCTAAAAGCAAAAGCTTGTCTAATCACTGGGCAAAATCAACAATTCAGTCCTACTCGAATAATCAACGCATCTTGGCCTTACTAGATATAACATTGTTAAATGCACAAGTCAGAATGTAACCTGGCAGAACAACTGGAATGTCAGGGTCCACTACTCTCTCTCTCTCTCCATGGATTATCTAAATTCTGTATCAGATCCAAGTTTCAGGTTTATATTTTCTGAATCTTATAAAGTCAGATTTGTTTGGGTTTTTTTGTTTTGTTTTTCATGCACAGCATTATTTATTATACACAGGAAACATGATATGATCCCGTTGCCCTCACTGTTGATGTAAACCAACATTACATCAGTGTAGGTTGCAAATATTTTACATGTAATTCTATGTGAATGTCGTAAAATTAGTGCCAGTAGACAGGGCTAAATTATCATAACTTTTCTTCAGTTTATACAGGGATGAACAAAAGAAATTCAAAAGGGCCTGGCCAATCAGATTGCTAGAAATCATAGTGAAGAAAGAAAAATTTAATTATTACAAGGTATTTATATTTTTGGATCCCCTCTACAGTTATTAAGTACTTCTGAAAGAGAGGCAGGTATAAGTTGCTTGCATCTGCAACAAGGAGAACAGAAATAATGCCCCGAAAACTGTCACCGTAGCAGCAACCTGGAAAAGCCAGATTCATCAAGCAGAGATGACATGTCAATAGTTTTTGTTGGTATCATGTGACTACCATGTTGACATGTGATCTGCATTACAAATCTGTCTTTATCCAGGTTGCTGCATCAGTGACAGGTTTCTGGTCATTGTTCTCAAAATAAATATGTTGAAAATGATGTGTCTTTTTGTCTTTTTACAAACAATATATGACTTTCATTGAACCATTAAACTTGTTTGTACAACACTGGAAAGGCGTTTTTATTGGTATCACATGACTATTGGACCTCTGAGGTCATGGACATGTAGACTGCAAGATTTGGTTAGTCATGTCACTAGCAATGCAAATGGACTGTACCAGGTCAAATTTCATTAATGTTGTAGTTTGGTCTCATCTGTCAATGAATTAAAAACATAACAAATGTTATACTCACACTTTCTGAGCAGATAAATCATCTTCATATCGATTTCATGCAGGTATAACTCAATGTAAGGTGATCTAAGTTTGCTGGGCCAGGTAGTAAGCTGCTCTTCTATGCCGATACTACATGTATGTGGTTTCAGTGAATTCCAACTTTTTGATAGGCATTGAGCTCTGATCCCACACCCCAGTATAAATGTTAAAATATCTAAAATGGGGTGGGAAAAGTCAGGCGAAAGTCAGACTAGACAATTTCCTGCATGAGTGCAAATGGCAATACATATGGTGGATAATGGATATTAAAATTCTATTCTAAGACAGTTACCGAAAAAAAGGAAGCAATACCATATAAAGATTCCCAAGACATAAGACAGTTGATGGACATACTTTTGTGTGAGAACTATCAGTATCACACAGAACGACATAGTGAAGTTTCCATCTCAAGTCTAGAAGAACTTACCTAAGTAATACTAAGGTACCAACTGTATATAAATCGGAATTTTGAATGTTATAGAGTGGGTCTAAGTAACCAACTGTATGCTAATTGGAATTTTGAATGTTATAGAGTGGGTCTAAGTAACCAACTGTATGCTAATTGGAATTTTGAATGTTATAGACAGTGTCTAAGTAACCTCAAATTTTTAACTCACCCTCTTAATCATAAATAACCAGTTACGATGGGAGCAAAATTTTGAATCCGATTTTGATGAAACTTATGATATTACCAGTCTGATATTATTTTTCTAAAATCATGCATTAATAGCAATTATCTTACATAATTCAACAGTAATATTCACACTGTCTTGATATTATATCCTCAAACAGCCATATTTTGTGGACTTAACATGAATTTTAACTCGTTCATTATAATATTGTGAGGGTCTATTCAAATAACCATAGAAAGTATTCAACTATATCTACTTAATTTAATCATCGTTATAAAAATGTTGGTATTCATGTACATTATTAGTTCAGAATTACCGTTTTTCTGAGCGTGTGTAAGTTTATTTATTTCTGGAAGTGCCTCCATGGTTCGTGACACTGACTAAAAAGTCATGTGGCATATGACCAGAACATGTCAGTTAGACCAAGGTATGGATATTATTAGCTTATAGCATCTCAGTGCTTTTGAAATTGAAAAAATTAAATTTAAAAATGAATCATTTTTTTCTGTGAATTCTATATGCAGTTTGTGCACTTACATTACTGCTTGCTTGTTCTTTACCATATAAATACATGATTCAATAGACTGAGAGAGAGACGGACTGATAGACAGAGGAAGAGAAAAATTTAAAACTAGACACAGGTGAATGGATTCACATTTTATTATAATAGAGTCAATGTCTTTTGATGTAGAATATATGTTCATTACGAAATAATACTGAAACGAAAAAGTCCATAGTGAATATACATTTTGAGCGTAAAATTTTCTTATGTTGTATAAGAACCCCACATGATTAAAACCAAATATTCACATTGGCTATCCCGTTGTATAAATTCCCAAAGTGGGTTTTCCTGTTCAAAATATGTAAACAAAGCCATCATATGATTGGCGGACCTATCTTTAGCATATAATAGAAAATTCAAGGCCAAAATGTATGACACAAATAAGGCATTAGTGAAAATATAGATTTTCATTATGATTTTTTAAAATTACATGAAATTACCTGTTTGAATCTCATTTTGTCTGATTTTACTTATAAAATACTTCCTGTCACTTTTAAAGAACGCTGGTAACACAG
This sequence comes from Margaritifera margaritifera, assembly GCA_029931535.1. Lineage (NCBI taxonomy): Eukaryota > Metazoa > Mollusca > Bivalvia > Unionida > Margaritiferidae > Margaritifera > Margaritifera margaritifera. The sequence goes on from JAQPZY010001531.1 coordinate 3,685,586, forward strand.
TCGATGACGTCATTATCTCGAAGCAAGCGCGTTAGGTCGCTAGAAACAAAGGCATGATTGAAGGACTTTTCAGACTTCAGGATGTTGGATAGAACATGGAGTTCTAGTATTGTGATAAATTTGTCGAAAATAGGGAGTATCCATGCCGGTGTATGTCATGGTTGATAAATTAAATTGTACCTATCATTGCTTAACCATTTCAAATTGCATGATACCTAATCAATGTCTTCATATCAGCCAGTGTTCATTTGCAACGGGTCACTGTATAATTCGAGTTATTTACTTCGATATATCTATCTTGCTTCGAGTTCGTGCTGACTTCCGTTGTCATGCGGTCTACTTCAGTGACGTTCCAAGAGTACGTGACCTAATACATGTTGCGAACCCTTTCCCTTAGCAAAGGTCAGTAAACACGGTATTTACAACGAAGGACGAAATGATTTGATACAATCTGAAATATAATTACAAGGTAATAATATGTATGCAAAAAAAATCGACTTTGTGTTAATTTATACAAGTTTTGTACAACTTCACTAAACTTAATGTTGCCACAGTATTTCGTGTTTGTTGTAAGTTACTAACCAACTTTATGGTAATGTTTTTACTTGGAGGAATATACAATGTTGTGGGTACGAAACGCTTCACAACATAATTAAATTATAAGTTTATATATATATATATATATATATATATATATATATATATATATATATATATATATAAATATAATTTGCTAAGTTTATTAATTGTCTCTATAAAATGTTTGGAACTTTTGATAATAATTTGTACAATACATATTTTGTTTCAAATTTATTTAAAGCACAAAGTAGACCATAATTATTCATTTCAGAAGTTGTTGTCTGCGGATGACAAAGTGATAAAAGACAGAACTTTGTCATCACAGAAAGATAGAAAAGCTGGAAATATTGATGGAGTATACTTCCCTTCATAGAGAAACTCCTCCAACTTGTTTGTGGAGGAAACTTCCAGAATCCTGTATTGAAATTGTGAAGCCTCTCTGTTTCTGAAGAGAACATGTGCTATTTGGCATGAGGAAAAGTAGAAAGGTATTCAAATGACTTGACGCCAAACCCTGCATCAAGGGGAGATCACTCTAACTGCCACTAAGTTGGGCAGATAACTTTTAGCTTGGAAGGGCTGGATTTGCGAGGTAGTAGTAGTTCTCCTAAGGTACTATGATCGGATAATGTATTTGAATAAACAACCTCATCCAATCACATGCAAGATAACCTCATTAATATTCATGGCTCTCACACATTAGCAACATCATCCAAGATCTTGATATAAGCTCACACTCCAAGTTTTATCAAAACTGGATCAGCAATATAGTCTCCAGAGTGCTAACAAGTTCAGCCAATCAGTTAATGCAATATCACCTCATTAATATGAATGGATCTCACTCATATTTAAATGTATCTGAGATCTTGATGATGTAAACCTTCATTCCAACTTTGATCAAAGTCAGATAATAAATATGGCCTTAGAAATGGTAAAAAGCAATTGTTGATGGATGGACAATGGATGGGCGATGAACACAGGGCAATAAAAAAAAGTACACTTGGCCACATCTACAGGTGAGCTAAAAATTCAGCATACATTATGTTCCATCTTTTGGACTTCCTCTTCACTCAAACAAAGACCCAGTCACCCAGGTCACTGAAGTCAATGGTCTCATGGCCGATTTACTACCATTCTGGGGAAGGCCACTATGCCACAGCTCGCTGGCCAAGGTGGAAAAAAAATCTTAGCTAGTACTGTAATGAATACCAAAAAGAACAATGTAAAACAACATCTGGGACTGTTGACAGTTGCTTAGCAAAGAAAACAGAATTTGTTTAAGTTTAAGTTTTTTTAGAATAACCAAATTGACATTATTTTCAGGATGTCTAATTATAAAAAGCCAAAGTGATCCTGTGTCAGCACCCCTACATGCAGTAAGTTTAGGAGTTGTCTCCCTTGCATTTTGCAACAAGACATGGCAGAATCGGTTACAAGAGTTTGGATTGGAGAAAATAATAATTGTTATCAATTTCTACCATAAACTAGTCAATGTGACCAACTTAACAACTTGTAAGAAATCCTACTATAAAGTTATTAAGTAAGAGGACTTCTGACTGTAAAAGAAAAAGATGAAACTAACTTTATGCTATACTGACATGGCCTGGAATTGTACCGCCAACGTACTTTGACCCCATCCATCATCTCCCAACTTTGTGGACCAGTTCATAGTAACCAATATAGAAGATGATCATCTGAGCTGAACACGCAGAAGCTCTTACTTTTCATGTTACTGTGTGAATTCTTCAATGCTGCAACAAAAGAATACTGCATAAAGAATCAAGTTTGCAGTGGAAAATTATTACTCAACCCTAGTTTTGAATTACAATGTGGCCTAGTGTGATGACTATTTAACCCTAGTTTTGAATTACAATGTGGCCTAGTGTGATGACTATTTAACCCTAGTTTTGAATTACAATGTGGCCTAGTGTGATGACTATTTAAGTGACCCTAGTTTTGAATTACAATGTGGCCTAGTGTGATGACTACTTAAGTGAACTAATTTTGAATTACAATGTGGCCTAGTGTGATGACTATTTAAATGACCCTAGTTTTGAATTACAATGTGGCCTAGTGTGATGACTATTTAAGTGAACTAATTTTGAATTACAATGTGGCCTAGTGTGATGACTATTTAAGTGAACTAATCAACACATCTGAAATTGTAGATCCACCTGGAAAAGGAAAAAAGGTAGAAAAGATTATTTGAACACTATAAGTGGAACTCTTAAACTCTGTTGTTACAAACACAGTATTCTTAAACTCTGTTGTTACTAACACAGTGCTCTTAAACGCTGGAGTCGCTAGCATAGGCTCTTAAACTCTGGACTCGCTAGCATAGGTTCTTAAACTCTGAAGTTACTAACACAGGACTATGACAGGATTCAAACTCTGGAGTTACTAACACAGGAGTTGTTCCTGTTCTTACAAGTGCAAATATTCCATGACCATCTTGACCAAGATTACATAAACCACAAAACTTAGTGGCTGCAAAAGTGTTGGGAGTGAACACAGAAAATATATAAAAAAATTAAAAACAATTTCAGAAACATACGCAAGTTAAGTAGACTACCTGACGATTCTGGAATTTCGTTGAGGGTGATGGGCAGTATAACAACCACCTATTTAATGTATAACTGTCTATCCAGTGCAGAAGACTCCATTCAAGACTGAAGCCATGTTGTTTTCACCGTATCTGAAAGTATGAGAAATAACAAGTCGAGTGTTATTGTGAGGATTTAGCATATTCCACCAGTGTTGCATCTGTACAGAGGATTTAGCATGTGTACAATAGTTTTGCATCTGTACAGAGAATTTAGCATGTTTACAGCAGTGTTGCATCTGTACAGAGGATTTAGCATGTGTACAACAGTGTTGCATCTGTACAGAGGATTTAGCATGTGTACAGCAGTGTTGCATCTGTACAGAGGATTTAGCATGTGTACAACAGTGTTGCATCTGTACAGAGGATTTAGCATGTGTACAACAGTGTTGCATCTGTACAGAGGATTTAGCATGTGTACAGCAGTGTTGAATCTGTACAGAGGATTTAGCATGTGTACAGCAGTGTTGCATCTGTGCAGAGGATTTAGCATGTTTACAGCAGTGTTGCATCTGTACAGAGGATTTAGCATGTTTACAGCAGTGTTGCATCTGTACAGAGGATTTAGCATGTGCACAGCAGTGTTGCATTTGTACAGTGGATTTAGCATGTGCACAGCAGTGTTGCATCTGTGCAGAGGATTTAGCATGTGTACAGCAGTGTTGCATCTGTAGAGGATTAAGCATGTGTACAATAGTGTTGCATCTGTACAGATGATTTAGCATGTGTAAGCAGTGTTGCATCTGTACAGAGGATTTAGCATGTTTACAGCAGTGTTGCATCTGTGCAGAGGATTTAGCATGTTTACAGCAGTGTTGCATCTGTACAGATGATTTAGAATGTGCACAGTAGTACTGCATCAGTACAGAGGATTTAGCATGTGTACAGCATTGTTGCATTTGTACAGAGGAATTAGCATGTGTACAGCAGTGTTACATCTATGCAGAGGATTTATCATGTGCACAGCAGTGTTACATCTGTGCAGAGGATTTAGCATGTGTATAGCAGTGTTGCATCTGTGCAGAGGATTTAGCATGTGTACAGCAGTGTTGCATCTGTTCAGAGAATTTAGCATGTGTACAGCAGTGTTGCATATGTACAGAGGATTTAGCATGTGTACAGCAGTGTTGCATCTGTAGAGGATTTAGCATGTTTAAAGCAGTGTTGCATCTGTAGAGGATTTAGCATGTGTACAGCAGTGTTGCATCTTTACAGAAGATTTAGCATGTGTACAGCAGTGTTGCATCTGTACAGATGATTTAGCATGTTTACAGCAGTGTTGCATCTGTACAGAGGATTTAGCATGTTTATAACAGTGTTGCATCTGTAGAGGATTTAGCATGTTTATAACAGTGTTGCATCTGTACAGAGGATTTAGCATGTTTATAACAGTGTTGCATCTGTACAGAGGATTTAGCATGTGTACAGCAGTGTTGCATCTGGACAGAGGAATTACCATGTTTACAACAGTGTTGCATCTGTACAGAGGATTTAGCATGTTTACAGCAGTGTTGCATCTGTACAGAGGATTTAGCATGTTTATAACAGTGTTGAATCTGTACAGATGATTTAGCATGTTTATAACAGTGTTGCATCTGTACAGAGGATTTAGCATGTGTACAGCAGTGTTGCATCTGTACAGAGGATTTAGCATGTTTATAGCAGTGTTGCATCTGTAGAGGATTTAGCATGTTTATAGCAGTGTTGCATCTGTACAGAAAATTTAGCATGTGTACGACAGTGTTGCATCTGTACAGAGGATTTAGCATTTGTACAGCAATGTTGCATCTGTGCAGAGGATTTAGCATGTTTACAGCAGTGTTGCATCTGTGCAGAGGATTTAGCATGTGCACAGCAGTGTTGCATCTGTACAGAGGATTTAGCATGTTTATAACAGTGTTGCATCTGTACAGAGGATTTAGCATGTTTATAAGTGTTGCATCTGCACAGAGGATTTAGCATGTGTACAGCAGTGTTGCATCTGTACAGAGGATTTAGCATGTGTACAGCAGTGTTGCATCTGTACAGAGGATTTAGCATGTGCACAGCAGTGTTGCATCTGTACAGAGGATTTAGCATGTGTACAGCAGTGTTGCATCTGTAGAGGATTTAGCATGTGTACAACAGTGTTGCATCTGTGCAGAGGATTAGCATGTGTACAGCAGTGTTGCATCTGTGCAGAGGATTTAGCATGTTTACAGCAGTGTTGCATCTGTACAGAGGATTTAGCATGTTTACAGCAGTGTGGCATCTGTACAGAGGATTTAGCATGTGCACAGCAGTGTTGCATTTGTACAGAGGATTTAGCATGTGCACAGCGGTGTTGCATCTGTACAGAGGATTTAGCATGTTTACAGCGGTGTTGCATCTGTACAGAGGATTTAGCATGTTTACAGCAGTGTTGCATCTGTACAGAGGATTTAGCATGTGCACAGCGGTGTTGCATCTGTACAGAGGATTTAGCATGTTTACAGCGGTGTTGCATCTGTACAGAGGATTTAGCATGTGTACAGCAGTGTTGCATTTGTACAGAGGATTTAGCATGTGTACAGCGGTGTTGCATCTGTACAGAGGATTTAGCATGTGTACAGCATTGTTGGTGTTGCATCTGTACAGAGGATTTAGCATGTATACAGCAGTGTTGCATCTGTACAGAGGATTTAGCATGTGTACAGCAGTGTTGCATCTGTGCAGAGGATTTAGCATGTGTACAGCGTTGTTGCATCTGTACAGAGGATTTAGCATGTGCTCAGCAGTGTTGCATTTGTACAGAGGATTTAGCATGTGTACAGCGGTGTTGCATCTGTACAGAGGATTTAGCATGTGTACAGCGGTGTTGGTGTTGCATCTGTACAGAGGATTTAGCATGTATACAGCAGTGTTGCATCTGTACAGAGGATTTAGCATGTGTACAGCAGTGTTGCATCTGTGCAGAGGATTTAGCATGTGTACAGCAGTGTTGCATCTGTACAGAGGATTTAGCATGTGTACAGCAGTGTTGCATCTGTGCAGAGGATTTAGCATGTATACAGCAGTGTTGCATCTGTACAGAGGATTTAGCATGTGTACAGCAGTGTTGCATCTGTGCAGAGGATTTAGCATGTGTACAGCAGTGTTGCATCTGTGCAGCGGATTTAGCATGTGTATAGCAGTGTTGCATCTGTACAGAGGATTTAGCATGTTTACAGCAGTGTTGCATCTGTACAGAGGGTTACAGATCATTTCTGTCCAGAACTATTAGCTGACAAAATCACTGTCCCACTTGCTATATTAGTTGACAAAATCCCTGTCCCACTTGATATTATTACATACATGTGATTCTACCGGCGGTTAGCCCAAAATACTTTTTTAAAGGCCGTCTACCGCACATACTGTTTAGTAGTTACAATCTACCACTTTTTTTTTAAAAAATGCCAAATATGGTATTTGGTCACGTTCTGTCAACACATTAGAGAAACCAACCAGAACCAGTCTATTGTGGGCCGGAAATGTTCCACTAGTACAATGACTGGTGCGATGATGCATGGCAGAGCAATAGGATTAGAATTGTTAAAGAACAGCTGACATGTGTACACCACAGGGGCTCGTTACCAAAAAAAATTAGGAGTATCGGTCAATGGATAGAGGGCTGGGGATATCCAACCTGTAACAATATAACACAAGGAAAGATTTCCCCCTTGACGGACACATCCATTTCTTCTCTCAATATCGTCTGCTTGTATTTTGTGCTGAATTTTTTAATAGCAGTTGTTTCGGAACTTACCTCTCCGTCAAGGGTGAAATCCAAGACTAGCCAAATGCTAAAGGCAACTTCCGGCCAGGATCTTCTCCCTTCTTTTGAAATCGGCTAACAAATGTGGAATTTTCTCCAATATGTCATGAATTGAATGAAGTCTGTTGAGATGTTAAGATAATTGATCCATTTTTTTTTACAGCTGGCGTAATTTTTACATTAGGAGACGAAAATAGGACAAGCTAGCAGGGTTGGAAATAGCAAGGGGTGAGGAGTCGTGTCTTCCCTTGTGTTGTATTGTTACAGGATGGATCCCCCCAGCCCTCTATCCATTGACTGATACTCCTAATTTTTTTTGTAACGAGCCCCTGTGTTCTGAGCCTTTGATGAAAATCAGCGAACCATTAGCAGAGTGGAGATAAAATGAAGAGACCGACTATAAAAAATTATTTCGGCAGAGACACTAGAGTAAGTATTTTGATTTTTGTCTTGTTTAATTGTTATTGTATTGTTCAAGATGTTTTAAAAGGACAGTTCTTACATTTTTTGTTCAATTCATGTCAAAATGCCGAAGTGTGTTTTCTCCCAATTCTAAGAAACCACAAGCTAAGAAATATTAAAAGTTCAACAATGCTTGGATATATCAGAGTTTAAGTGTGGTGCAGACGAGTAGCATAGGTCCTGAGTTTGCATTGTGCGTTTCAAAGGTATGCATCTTTTGTATTTCATAAACTATCTGAAGTTTTCATGCACATAAATTAAGTTCAAGCCCTAGATAAAATATATCAATTTAAACTATATTACAAGATAATTAATTTTAAAGTTTGGATAAATTATTCATAAAAGTATAAATACATCATGTATTTATTTTTACATTTTTATTTAAAGTCTAAATCAATCTTTATTTTTTTATTTACAGTGGTGAAACTTGCCAACAGATTTGTGGATCTGAGCCATGAGAGAAAGAAGCCCTTGAGGATGAGGCTCAGGAATACATCCCATGTCCAAGTCAGGAACTTCCTCCTTGGGGTGAACATAGCTTGGAGGTGTATTGGAGAGTATTCAGCAACTTAACAAAATCAGCAACAGGAAAACTGAAGTTAGAACTTCTTTGCAGGCTGAAAGTGGTTGTCCTGTCATTACAACATTCTAATCCCGATACAGAGAGGACATTCTCCATTCTTCACAAAAAACAAAGTGATTCAAGGGGAAATCTGGACCATAGAACTATGGAGAGCCTGTTAAGTGTGAAGCTTAATAATCACAATGAATGTCATTAGTGATCACTAGACAGTGATCTTGTGAATGAAACTAATAATGCTATTGGAAAGTCTTTGCAGTGAACTATCAGATAAAAAACTTTTCCATTTTCATTATTTGACTGTATACTGACACATATTAATTAATTATTATTGTAACATTTTCCATCAAAATCTGAATCTGATTCATCTTCATACTTGCTGTTTTATTATAGTATGAAGAGAATACATATTATGGCATACAAAAAACAGCACTTGTTTTGTTTTCCATCCCCTTGAAATGTAAAATGTATGCAGATACAAAATCTACTGGTTTAGAGGTCAATCTACTGATCAAAATTTGTAAATCTACTGGTTTGAAATCCTGGTTCTGTCACATGTATGTTATTAGTTGACAAAATCCCTGTCTCACTTGATATTATTCATATTATTCATTGACAAAATCTGAGCCCCACTTGATATTATTAGTTGCTGAATGCCTATGTATGTATCTTAACATTACAATGGGTTTCTTTATGACAATTTTCCATGTTTATTATTGTAAATATTTAAGAAATAAATAATATATATATATATATATATATATATATATATATATATATATATATATATATATATACACACACACATGCAATATTATTGTTATAGTTCTTTTGATTTTAATGAAAAAAATAGTTATTATTTCTAAGTGTAATTGCAGAACGTTTGTAAAAGGCTTTCTCACAGTTTTATGATGAAGGGAGGTACTAGGCATTATATCTAAATCGTCCTCTTAAATCAACACAAACAAAATTGGTTATCTGTTTTAGAAAGATTGTCCAAAAGGACAACATTTTAAAATCTATAAAACAGAACTACAAATTGGAAGAGTACTTATTACAAATGTGTACTTACCTATCTTGAAATTTAAGACATCAAACCATAAATTATGTGCTGAAATTGGTACATGGAATAAAATTCCATATGAAGAAAGAACATGTACCTGTGTACCAAAGATCAAGCAATCATGTACCTGTGTATCAAACATCAAGCAATCATGAATCTGTGTATCAAACATCAAGCAACTTGTACCTATGTACCAAACATCAAGCAACTTGTACCTGTGTACTAAACATCAAGCAACTTGTACCTGTGTACTAAACATCAAGCAACTTGTACCTGTGTACTAAACATCAAGCAACTTGTACCTGTGTACCAAACATCAAGCAACTTGTACCTATGTACCAAACATCAAGCAACTTGTACCTGTGTATCAAACATCAAGCAACTTGTACCTGTGTACTAAACATCAAGCAACTTGTACCTGTGTATCAAACATCAAGCAACTTGTACCTGTGTACTAAACATCAAGCAACTTGTACCTATGTACTAAACATCAAGCAATCAAGTAAATGTGTATCAAACATCAAGCAATCAAGTAAATGTGTATCAAACATCAAGCAATCAAGTAAATGTGTATCAAACATCAAGCAATCAAGTAAATGTGTATCAAACATCAAGCAATCAAGTAAATGTGTATCAAACATCAAGCAATCAAGTAAATGTGTATCAAACATCAAGCAATCAAGTAAATGTGTATCAAACATCAAGCAATCAAGTAAATGTGTATCAAACATCAAGCAATCAAGTAAATGTGTATCAAACATCAAGCTATCAAGTAAATGTGTATCAAACATCAAGCAATCAAGTAAATGTGTATCAAACATCAAGCAATCAAGTAAATGTGTATCAAACATCAAGCAATCAAGTAAATGTGTATCAAACATCAAGCAACATGTACCTATGTACCAAATATCAAGCAACAAGTACATGTGTACCAAACATCAAGCAACAAGTACATGTGTACCAAATATCAAGCAACATGTACCTATGTACCAAATATCAAGCAACAAGTACATGTGTACCAAACATCAAGCAATCAAGTACATGTGTACCAAACATCAAGCAACAAGTACCTGTGTACCAAATATCAAGCAACAAGTACATGTGTACCAAACATCAAGCAACAAGTACATGTGTACCAAACATCAAGCAACATGTACCTATGTACCAAATATCAAGCAACAAGTACATGTGTACCAAACATCAAGCAACAAGTACATGTGTACCAATCATCAAGCAATCAAGTACCTGTGTACCAAACATCAAGCAACAAGTACATGTGTACCAAACATCAAGCAACAAGTACCTATGTACCAAACATCAAGCAACATATACCTATGTACCAAACATCAAGCAACTTGTACCTATGTACCAAACATCAAGCAACATGTACCTATGTACCAAACATCAAGCAACATGTACCTATGTACCAAACATCAAGCAACTTGTACCTGTGTACCAAACATCAAGCAATCAAGTACCTGTGTACCAAACATCAAGCAATCAAGTACCTGTGTACCAAACATCAAGCAACATGTACCTATGTACCAAACATCAAGCAACATGTACCTATGTACCAAACATCAAGCAATCAAGTACCTATGTACCAAACATCAAGCAACAAGTACCTATGTACCAAACATCAAGCAACATGTACCTATGTACCAAACATCAAGCAACTTGTACCTATGTACCAAACATCAAGCAACAAGTACCTATGTACCAAACATCAAGCAACATGTACCTATGTACCAAACATCAAGCAACAAGTACCTATGTACCAAACATCAAGCAACATGTACCTATGTACCAAACATCAAGCAACATGTACCTATGTACCAAACATCAAGCAACTTGTACCTGTGTACCAAACATCAAGCAACATGTACCTGTGTACCAAACATCAAGCAATCAAGTACCTGTGTACCAAACATCAAGCAATCAAGTACCTGTGTACCAAACATCAAGCAATCATGTACCTATGTACCAAACATCAAGCAATCAAGTACCTGTGTACCAAACATCAAGCAACATGTACCTATGTACCAAACATCAAGCAACATATACCTGTGTACCAAACATCAAGCAACATGTACCTATGTACCAAACATCAAGCAATCAAGTACCTGTGTACCAAACATCAAGCAACATGTACCTATGTACCAAACATCAAGCAATCAAGTACCTATGTACCAAACATCAAGCAATCAAGTACATGTGTACCAAACATCAAGCAACATGTACCTATGTACCAAACATCAAGCAATCAAGTACCTGTGTACCAAACATCAAGCAACATGTACCTATGTACCAAACATCAAGCAATCAAGTACCTGTGTACCAAACATCAAGCAACAAGTACATGTGTACCAAACATCAAGCAACAAGTACATGTGTACCAAACATCAAGCAATCAAGTACCTGTGTACCAAACATCAAGCAACAAGTACATGTGTACCAAACATCAAGCAACAAGTACCTGTGTACCAAACATCAAGCAACAAGTACATGTGTACCAAATATCAAGCAACAAGTACATGTGTACCAAACATCAAGCAACAAGTACATGTGTACCAAACATCAAGCAATCAAGTACCTGTGTACCAAACATCAAGCAACAAGTACATGTGTACCAAACATCAAGCAACAAGTACCTGTGTACCAAACATCAAGCAATCAAGTACCTGTGTACCAAACATCAAGCAACAAGTACATGTGTACCAAACATCAAGCAATCAAGTACCTGTGTACCAAACATCAAGCAACAAGTACATGTGTACCAAACATCAAGCAACAAGTACCTGTGTACCAAACATCAAGCAACATGTACCTATGTACCAAACATCAAGCAATCAAGTACCTGTGTACCAAACATCAAGCAACATGTACCTGTGTACCAAATATCAAGCAACTTGTACCTATGTACCAAACATCAAGCAATCAAGTACATGTGTACCAAACATCAAGCAACAAGTACCTGTGTACTAAACATCAAGCAATCAAGTACATGTGTATCAAACATCAAGCAACATGTACCTATGTACCAAACATCAAGCAATCAACTACATGTGTACCAAACATCAAGCAACATGTACCTGTGTACCAAACATCAAGCAATCAAGTACATGTGTACCAAACATCAAGCAACAAGTACCTGTGTACCAAACATCAAGCAACATGTACCTGTGTATCAAACATCAAGCAACAAGTACCTATGTACCAAACATCAAGCAACATGTACTTGTGTATCAAACATCAAGCAACATGTAAATGTGTACCAAACATCAAGCAACATGTACCTGTGTATCAAACATCAAGCAACATGTACCTGTGTATCAAACATCAAGCAACATGTAAATGTGTACCAAACATCAAGCAACATGTACCTATGTACCAAACATCAAGCAACTTGTACCTATGTACCAAATATCAAGCAACTTGTACCTATGTACCAAATATCAAGCAACTTGTACCTATGTACCAAATATCAAGCAACTTGTACCTATGTACCAAATATCAAGCAACTTGTACCTGTGTACCAAATATCAAGCAACTTGTACCTATGTACCAAATATCAAGCAACTTGTACCTATGTACCAAATATCAAGCAACTTGTACCTATGTACCAAATATCAAGCAACAAGTACATGTGTAACAAACAAATAGCAATCAAGTACATGTGTACCAAACATCAAGCAACATGTACATGTGTACCAAACATCAAGCAATCAAGTACCTGTGTACCAAACATCAAGCAACATGTACCTGTGTACCAAACATCAAGCAACTTGTACCTGTGTACCAAACATCAAGCAACAAGTACATGTGTACCAAACATCAAGCAATCAAGTACATGTGTACCAAACATCAAGCAACTTGTACCTGTGTATCAAACATCAAGCAACATGTACCTATGTACCAAATATCAAGCAACTTGTACCTATGTACCAAATATCAAGCAACTTGTACCTATGTACCAAATATCAAGCAACTTGTACCTATGTACCAAATATCAAGCAACTTGTACCTGTGTACCAAATATCAAGCAACTTGTACCTATGTACCAAATATCAAGCAACTTGTACCTATGTACCAAATATCAAGCAACTTGTACCTATGTACCAAATATCAAGCAACAAGTACATGTGTACCAAACATCAAGCAATCAAGTACATGTGTACCAAACATCAAGCAACATGTACATGTGTACCAAACATCAAGCAATCAAGTACCTGTGTACCAAACATCAAGCAACATGTACCTGTGTACCAAACATCAAGCAACTTGTACCTGTGTACCAAATATCAAGCAACAAGTACATGTGTACCAAACATCAAGCAATCAAGTACATGTACCAAACATCAAGCAACTTGTACCTGTGTATCAAACATCAAGCAACATGTACCTGTGTACCAAACATCAAGCAACATGTACCTATGTACCAAATATCAAGCAATCAAGTACCTGTGTACCAAACATCAAGCAACAAGTACATGTGTATCAAACATCAAGCAACATGTACCTATGTACCAAACATCAAGCAATCAAGTACATGTGTACCAAACATCAAGCAACAAGTACCTGTGTACCAAACATCAAGCAATCAAGTAAATGTGTATCAAACATCAAGCAACATGTACCTATGTACCAAACATCAAGCAATCAAGTACATGTGTACCAAATATCAAGCAACTTGTACCTATGTACCAAATATCAAGCAACATGTACCTATGTACCAAACATCAAGCAATCAAGTATATGTGTACCAAACATCAAGCAACAAGTACCTGTGTACCAAACATCAAGCAATCAAGTAAATGTGTATCAAACATCAAGCAACTTGTACCTATGTACTAAACATCAAGCAACTTGTACCTGTGTACTAAACATCAAGCAACTTGTACCTGTGTACTAAACATCAAGCAACTTGTACCTGTGTACTAAACATCAAGCAACTTGTACCTGTGTACTAAACATCAAGCAACTTGTACCTGTGTACTAAACATCAAGCAACTTGTACCTGTGTACTAAACATCAAGCAACTTGTACCTGTGTACTAAACATCAAGCAACTTGTACCTATGTACTAAACATCAAGCAACTTGTACCTGTGTACTAAACATCAAGCAACTTGTACCTGTGTACTAAACATCAAGCAACTTGTACCTATGTACTAAACATCAAGCAACATGTACCTATGTACTAAACATCAAGCAACTTGTACCTGTGTACTAAACATCAAGCAACTTGTACCTGTGTACTAAACATCAAGCAACTTGTACCTGTGTACTAAACATCAAGCAACTTGTACCTGTGTACTAAACATCAAGCAACTTGTACCTGTGTACTAAACATCAAGCAACTTGTACCTATGTACTAAACATCAAGCAACTTGTACCTGTGTACTAAACATCAAGCAACTTGTACCTGTGTACTAAACATCAAGCAACTTGTACCTATGTACTAAACATCAAGCAACATGTACCTATGTACTAAACATCAAGCAACTTGTACCTGTGTACTAAACATCAAGCAACTTGTACCTGTGTACTAAACATCAAGCAACTTGTACCTGTGTACTAAACATCAAGCAACTTGTACCTGTGTACTAAACATCAAGCAACTTGTACCTGTGTACTAAACATCAAGCAACTTGTACCTATGTACTAAACATCAAGCAACTTGTACCTGTGTACTAAACATCAAGCAACTTGTACCTGTGTACTAAACATCAAGCAACTTGTACCTATGTACCAAACATCAAGCAACATGTACCTATGTATCAAACATCAAGCAACAAGTACCTATGTACCAAATATCAAGCAATCAAGTACATGTGTACCAAACATCAAGCAACATGTACCTATGTACCAAACATCAAGCAATCATGTACCTATGTACCAAATATCAAGCAATCAAGTACATGTGTACCAAATATCAAGCAACTTGTACCTATGTACCAAACATCAAGCAATCATGTACCTATGTACCAAACATCAAGCAACAAGTACCTGTGTACCAAACATCAAGCAATCAAGTACATGTGTACCAAACATCAAGCAATCAAGTACATGTGTACCAAACATCAAGCAATCAAGTACCTGTGTACCAAACATCAAGCAATCAAGTACCTGTGTACCAAACATCAAGCAATCAAGTACCTGTGTACCAAACATCAAGCAATCAAGTACATGTGTACCAAACATCAAGCAATCAAGTACATGTGTACCAAACATCAAGCAATCAAGTACATGTGTACCAAACATCAAGCAACATGTACCTATGTACCAAACATCAAGCAATCATGTACCTATGTACCAAACATCAAGCAACAAGTACCTGTGTACCAAACATCAAGCAATCAAGTAAATGTGTACCAAACATCAAGCAATCATGTACCTATGTACCAAACATCAAGCAACAAGTACCTATGTACCAAACATCAAGCAATCATGTACCTATGTACCAAACATCAAGCAACAAGTACCTATGTACCAAACATCAAGCAATCAAGTACATGTGTACCAAACATCAAGCAACATGTACCTATGTACCAAACATCAAGCAACATGTACCTGTGTACCAAACATCAAGCAACATGTACCTGTGTACCAAACATCAAGCAATCAAGTACATGTGTACCAAACATCAAGCAATCAAGTACATGTGTACCAAACATCAAGCAATCAAGTACATGTGTACCAAACATCAAGCAATCAAGTACCTGTGTACCAAACATCAAGCAATCAAGTACATGTGTACCAAACATCAAGCAATCAAGTACATGTGTACCAAACATCAAGCAATCAAGTACATGTGTACCAAACATCAAGCAACATGTACCTATGTACCAAACATCAAGCAACATGTACCTATGTACCAAACATCAAGCAACATGTACCTATGTACCAAACATCAAGCAACATGTATTTATGTACCAAACATCAAGCAACATGTACCTATGTACCAAACATCAAGCAACATGTACCTGTGTACCAAACATCAAGCAATCATGTACCTGTGTACCAAACATCAAGCAATCAAGTACATGTGTACCAAACATCAAGCAATCAAGTACATGTGTACCAAACATCAAGCAACATGTACCTATGTACCAAACATCAAGCAATCATGTACCTATGTACCAAACATCAAGCAACATGTACCTGTGTACCAAACATCAAGCAATCAAGTACCTGTGTACCAAACATCAAGCAACAAGTACCTGTGTACCAAACATCAAGCAACATGTACCTATGTACCAAACATCAAGCAACAAGTACCTGTGTACCAAACATCAAGCAACATGTACCTATGTACCAAACATCAAGCAACATGTACCTGTGTACCAAACATCAAGCAATCATGTACCTGTGTACCAAACATCAAGCAATCAAGTACATGTGTACCAAACATCAAGCAATCAAGTACATGTGTACCAAACATCAAGCAACATGTACCTATGTACCAAACATCAAGCAACATGTACCTATGTACCAAACATCAAGCAACATGTACCTGTGTACCAAACATCAAGCAACATGTACCTGTGTACCAAACATCAAGCAATCACATGTAGAAAACCTGAAATAGTCCCAAAAAATTGTACTTATTTCAACCGTACACAAAAATGATTTCCGTATCTACTGTGATTTCTTGCTGGGAATAGTTGTATTTTTGTATTTAGCTTAACTACCTTTTATTTAAATATGTAATAAATTTCAAATTTGTTATTAAAGTTTTTAGAAATTGTTTTCACCATAAATAATTAGTGCATCACAACTAATTCCATGGTTTGATCACAGCAGCATGGGATCATGTGAGACTCGTGTTCACGATGGCAGCACTACAATTGTGGCACAAGTATGTTACCTATAAAAATAATGATAATAATAGCAGTAGTAGTAGTCATAGTCGTATCAAATTGAATGAACAACTGATGAATAAAGTTTAGATTTAATCGACTCACAAGCCAAGTGTGATACTGAAAATTGCAGTAATTTGATACAAATAAACCTCATTATGAGTTTTTTCTGTTACCTTCAATGAAAACAAAGATGGCCTAGTTTTCAGTCTAGATAAGCCTGAGTTTTCGAAACGGGAGAATAACCTCTTGTTAAATTTCAACAAATATCGAAGGTTCAAAATGTACTATATGTATTTATCTGCAAAAATTAAGCAAAATGTCTTCAATCCATTGAAAAACCATATCATTTCTAAACTTTGGACTAACAACAATGCCAAATCTTTGAATAACTGACTGAAGCAAGCGACTGAATGGAAACAACTTCTACTTCTGGAACTTATCAACAGATTATCCACCGTTTCAAACACTCAAATCATAGACTTGAGATGATCTCTGTATGGGAATGGGAACTGCAAATTATTTCGGAAATCTGTGTCATTCTTGATGAATGAAAACACTTGGCACAAAAAGACTGCTGATGAGAAAAACTTATTTTCCAAAAATTTCTTAATGCCCAGCTCCTAACAGAAATTAAAAATGCCAATTATGTTCTATCAACAAATGGAGCATACCAGTTGAAGAAACCAAAAGATTCTGCTGTTCAAAAACCAGGGCAAGGCAAATGGCCAAAAGCTGAAAGGGCAACAAATATTAAACATCGATTACTAGTACAGGTTTTGTTAAGAATGTGCCTATAGTACATATGCACTAATTATGCACTAGATAAATAATATGCACTAGATAAATAATATGTGCTTGCTTTCTCGCTCTGGATTTGAACTTTCCCAGGTTTTTCCATATAGTTTTGGTAGTTTTGGGTATGTCGTGCTACCACCCTTAATGGGCCTCCCACAAGTTAGATAACAATTTTTAAAGAAGTGCATCAGTCATGTCACCAATTCCGCTCGTCTTGTTTAAATTGTGAAGCAGGCTATTTTTAGACATTGTGCTCGGCACGATTTTATGACAGAAAAGTAAAAAAATAAAAAAGGATTGGAATTGGATATGGTATGAATGGGATTTTATCACTTACTTAAATTTGTACATGAAGTCTATGCTTTTGTTTACCCTGAATTGAGTTATTCTTTACATTTTTAATATTCACGATTATGTGAACTTCTTGACATTATTTTTGCATGCTGGTTATTCAGATGTTACGCAAGATGATATCACTTAACCACAATCTTTAAATGCCGTCGTAATGGACATACCGCGGTAATAGGATGTGCCACTTTATCCATCATGTATATAGACTATGTATACATGCCGCCAAACTTAGTCGATATTATTTTTAATCAACGTGTTAATAAAGAAATTGTCACATACGTCAACACTAATATTTCCTCTGATTTATGTTTTGAATTACTGTCAATTTGTATAGTATACAATTTCCAACAGCTATCGAAATTAGGGAGTATTAAAGCCGGCGGTTGGCATAGTTGATAATTCGACCAATACTTATTTTTAGTTAACTATTTCAGTCTGTGAGATACCTAATCAACGTTTTGATAGCCCCCGTTGTTCAGTTTTGATATGTCACTGCGATTAATATGTGATTTTTCTTCTTTATTTAACTTGCTTCGAGCACATGTTGACTGCCGTTGTCATGCGGTACACTTCGGTAACGTTCCAAGAGTGAGTGACTTAATTACATGTTCCAAACTATCGCTAGTAGGTATCACGGTACCAACTATTTTTCCATAAACCTCAATGCTAATGTTTGGTGAAAAAAATATAATTTCTATCCTACTTCAGCATGCGTGTCACACACTGTCAAAGAGAGCAATGTTAGATTGTCAATTTGGCAAGGACATAACCAGGTACAGCCAGTGCATTTAAGCGAGATAACTCTGCTGGAACTAAACAGAGGTAAGAGTTATCCAGTCAGAACAGAGGCATTTTCAATGATGTGTATCACACTTTTAAAAAATCATAAAAATTACAAAATGTGATCTAGATATGAATTAACATAATTTCATATGTTGCCAAGAGACTCAACGTTTTTTTTAAGCCTGACAGAAACTACAACTCTTACATAATGCACCAATCACAGATAGTTTTGTTGTTTATTTCTGAATACAATATTCTTTACACCTTAAGCTCTGCCCCCTGGGCTTGTGCAATTGGTACTGTTATACCTAAAGCCAACCTTAATTGTTTTAATAATCTGTGATATAGCTCGGAACTATACAAGTAACAAGTGTACTAAGTCTCGCTTGTCAAAAACAATTTTATGAGGTACCATTACAATAAGTATAGCAAATCAAATGGAGTTAAAAAATAAGTATAGCAAATCAAATGGAGTTAAAAATAAGTATAGCAAATCAAATGGAGTTAAAAAATAAGTATAGCAAGTCAAATGGAGTTAAAAATAAGTATAGCAAGTCAAATGGAGTTAAAAATAAGTATAGCAAATCAAATGGAGTTAAAAATAAGTATAGCAAATCAAATGGAGTTAAAAATAAGTATAGCAAATCAAATGGAGTTAAAAATAAGTATAGCAAATCAAATGGAGTTAAAAATAAGTATAGAAAATCAAATGGAGTTAAAAATAAGTATAGAAAATCAAATGGAGTTAAAAATAAGTATAGCAAATCAAATGGAGTTAAAAATAAGTATAGCAAATCAAATGGAGTTAAAAATAAGTATAGCAAATCAAATGGAGTTAAAAATAAGTATAGCAAATCAAATGGAGTTAAAAAATAAGTATAGCAAATCAAATGGAGTTAAAAATAAGTATAGCAAATCAAATGGAGTTAAAAATAAGTATAGAAAATCAAATGGAGTTAAAAATAAGTATAGCAAATCAAATGGAGTTAAAAATAAGTATAGCAAATCAAATGGAGTTAAAAATAAGTATAGCAAATCAAATGGAGTTAAAAATAAGTATAGCAAATCAAAGGGAGTTAAAAATAAGTATAGCAAATCAAATGGAGTTAAAAATAAGTATAGCAAATCAAATGGAGTTAAAAATAAGTATAGCAAATCAAATGGAGTTAAAAATAAGTATAGCAAATCAAATGGAGTTAAAAATAAGTATAGCAAATCAAATGGAGTTAAAAATAAGTATAGCAAATCAAATGGAGTTAAAAATAAGTATAGCAAATCAAATGGAGTTAAAAATAAGTATAGCAAATCAAATGGAGTTAAAAATAAGTATAGCAAATCAAATGGAGTTAAAAATAAGTATAGCAAATCAAATGGAGTTAAAACAGGAGGAAAGTGTACATCTAAATGGAACATGTAGCTTATAATAAAGGAATCAAAAGAGACAAAAACACAGCAACATAGAGAAAAATGAGAAGAGAAAATTTGATCACCTTACCTTAGACAAATGTGTGGAGGCAGTGCCCCATTGGTCCAAAGACAGTCCCAAGGCATAGGTACTATTACATCCGTTACAAGCACCAACATTTCAGGCAAAGCAGTGTGCATTCCCATCTGAAATAAAAGGGTAAATAATTTAAATCATATAGATGCATATAATTTATATTGGTCCTACATATAAAATTAAAAATAATTGGCTTAAGTTAGGCACAAGCAAAAAAAAATAAAAATAAAAAACCAGTATCAATTTTTAAACCTTTTAAACTTTGCTGTGAGAAATTATTAAATAAGTTGATTGAGGGCTACTATAATATTTACACTAAATCTTCTCTTTATTTTCATAAACAAGCACTGAAAATGTGGGTTTTTATTTCTTCAAATGTATGGTGTAAGGGAGATAACTGAATGAAATATATAAGGTGTGGTATTTTTATTTCCTCCAATATATTATCCATGTAATATAAATTAGTTCATGAAAACATGTATTAACTTGCAATTAAATTATCCAAAAATAAATTATTGATAAAGTGAGAACCTAAAATTCAGACTTCTGCATGTAGTGGAGACCTTGAGATTGATTTAATTTTGTTTCTCCGAGATGAGGAGGCTGCCTCATATCGAATAGTTTATGTTATCTAGAATGTCAGTATGTGGAGTGCAGCCTTCCATAAACATGCCAGTATGATCCCATGCTATTCTGGATTCTTGCGATGGGACCCAAAGTTTGAAGAACAGTGTGGACTTGAATGGAAGGAATGGGCAATACGTGACTGATGTGATTACCACTCAGAATAGTTTGGCCTTATATGAGGAAATTCCAAAAGAAACAGTTGGACAGAAATAAATATGATTAATCGAAAGTCAATAGAGAATTATAAATGGGCATATACAAGTGTCAATGGGAAATGCTGACTTAAAGAAATTGCTCTTGTCTGATGATATTCCTACTACTTCTACCAAAGGGTATGCAACAGAACTTATCTTTATAAACTGCATGAAGAATTTCAAGACAAGAAAGTGTACACAAAGGTGCAATTATTGCATGACAATAAAAAGAAAGTGGGAAGGAAGACTATATCTATAATAAGTTACCTAAAATTACTCATACCAGCATATCCTATATGATACAAAGTGATATACAACAACTGAAGTACCTTCCTTGAGCCCTATAGTGTTCTTTTTCCTGGTTTATGGCACGCTATTCAAGAAGCAGGTAGTTACTGTTTATACACGATTTATCATGATATTCATGTGAAACAGTTAATATTTCGCCAAAATCATCCACATTGTGTTTACAGAAGTTATTTTGTTGCATGTATGGCAATTGCAGAGCTGACGCCACTGATATAAAGCCATCAGGCCATACAACTCTAAGTCTGCCGCAACTATATTTTATCAAACAAAAAAAGATCTTCAAAGCCGACGTGTTAACGTGTTATTTTCTGAAAATTTCGTACATTTTATTGTTAAAAGTTTGTCAATATTTGACCAAAACGAGGTGTATATGGTGACAACCATAAATCCCCTATTAATAAACATAGGAGCTCTTTTGACTTGGTTTACACCTTACTGTCACAGTGTATTCAAAATCAAATTGTCTGTGGGGCCTTCCATATATGACATCACTCATCTGGGGGGGGGGAGGAGGAGGTCCGACTTGTGTTACGATGGGGGTGGGGGTGGGGTAGGTTGTTTTGAAAAATGTGATGGCACAAAAAAAAGACCATAATGTTTCTCTTTAGTATAGGTTTCCAGAGGACTAAACCTGGATTGATCAAGATATTTCTTGTAAGTATTAAATAATTCAGAACACAGTGTTGTATTGTTGTGTGTTTTTCTGATACAAAGTGATTTCAAACCAATTTAATTTTTGAAATTTTTTATTTGAGGGGGGGGTCAAAGCTTTGTAACATCATATATGAGGGGTTCTCAGTTTTTGTTACTAAATGTGATGTGGGGGACGGGGGGGGGGGGGAATCCGCCAAAATTGCGTGACGTCATATATGGATGGCCCCTGTCTGTAATGAGGTGTATATGGTGACCCAAGTAAATTACCCTATTCTATTAATATTCCTATGAATTCTTGCTGGCTTAGTTTACACTTTACTGTCATAGGGTATTCAAAATCAAATTGTCTGTCTGTAATGAGGTGTATATGGTGACAACAGTAAATCCCCTATTAATATTCCTATGAATTCTTGCTGGCTTAGTTTACACTTTACTGTCACAGGGTATTCAAAATCAAATTGTCTGTCTGTAATGAGGTGTATATAGTGACACAAGTAAATTCCCTATTAATATTCCTATGAGTTCTTGCTGGCTTAGTTTACACCTTACTGTCACAGGGTATTCAAAATCAAATTGTCTGTCTGTAATGAGGTGTATATAGTGACACAAGTAAATTCCCTATTAATATTCCTATGAGTTCTTGCTGGCTTAGTTTACACCTTACTGTCACAGGGTATTCAAAATCAAATTGTTTGTCTGTAATGAGATGTGTATGGTGACAACAGTAAATCCCCTATTAATATTTCTAGGAGTTCTTGTTGTCACAGGGTATTCAAAATCAAATTGCCTGTAATGAGGTGTCAGAACTCATCTGGAACAGGGTAGGGATTTAAACGTTTAGCAGACATACCCCCCCCCCCCCCCCATCCACCTGGATTTTTTTTTCTTCTTCAAAATGAACTCCCCTCCCCATTCCTAATACTGAACGGTATACAAATATAAGCATGTTACTTGTGCCCCTAGGGTTTAGTTGCTATGGAGAATGTAAAAGTCAGTCTGCATGATAAGTGTTGAAAAACTTCAAACGAATTATTCAGAAGGGTTAACATAAACTTGGCAATACAGAATTTAAACTTAATTCATCTATAGAATACAGATGATTTCAATATTAAAAGTAAATGATACATAGTGAAAATAGAACATGGTGCCGACTGATGCATTTTTAAAGAGAGATTGCACTCGAAATGAATTAAGCATTTATTACATCACGCTGTCTTATTTTATTCATAGTACGATAAACAACATTTATAACGAAGTGAAATGACTTTAGGTAAGGTCAGTCAGTGTATTAAAAGCTAGGGTGTCAAAGCTGCAAATTTGTAACAAACTGAAATACCAAGTTTGCCATATAAAGCATTGGCATTGCAATACAACTGAAATACCAAGTTTGCCATATAAAGCATTGGCATTGCAATACAACTGAAATACCAAGTTTGCCTTATAAAGCATTGGCATTGCAATACAACTGAAATACCAAGTTTGCCATATAAAGCATTGGCATTGCAATACAACTGAAATACCAAGTTTGCCTCATAAAGCATTGGCATTGCAATACAACTGAAATACCAAGTTTGCCATATAAAGCATTGGCATTGCAATACACTTTATGCCAATATGTGTATCATGCAACAATGTGTAGCCGTTTAGTGAAAGAATTAAAATCTACGATAGAAAAAAGGAATAGTAAGCTAATGCTTCTCCTTTAGCGTGTGTGTGTTCTTCTCTCCATCCTGTTTAATAGAATGATATGTTGGTGTATGTGTGTAAGCATTAAGGGTTCGAGAAGCTCACATGGTCACGTACACACACACACACACACAAACACACACACACATATATATATATATATATATATATATATATATATATATATATATATATATATATATATATATATATATATATCAACACACCCACACTTCATATTTCTTACTCTCTATCCACGAGACAATTATTCGGCAACATAAATATCTTTGATATATTAATATAAACTTGGTCATATAATGGTTGGAATACGTTTTCTTCTTATTTTCCGTGGATTTCAAACTTGTATGTTTTTGTGGGGTTTTTTAAGTATAATTAATTGTGTTGGACAGTTGCAGGAGTCGGCCATTCATTCATTCATCTTTGTTTCCTCCTTTAGGAGCATAATAGCAACATAGATAAAAGGTGAAGATATGAGAATTACGAGGGCATGACGTAAACTTACGTATATAAATATATAAGCTCATGCATGCATACACGAGAATACAATATTTTGTATGTTTTATGGTCCTGATCCCTCCTGACCATTTACAGTTTAAATAATAAACTGTTTGAACTATATATGAGCACTGGTGATTGTCGTGTCAAGTTTCGATGGACATTTCATGTGACACACGATAACAATTACGACATCTAATGTGACAAACCATATGAATTTATAAATAATTTAATTTTTAAATGCCATACTATAATTCTACTTCTTTTTTCAATAAGCTTACTATATATAAAGATTTTAGTAATTGATTGCAGGTGTGATTGAATTATGATATCCACAGAGGAGGTATGTCTTTTATGTGAGGTTAGAAAGAAGTTTTTCATTTGCATGCCATATGAAGAATGGTGAATTCCCCTCCACCCATCTTCTTTTCAAAAATGTCCCTGAACCATTGTGCCGGTGTATGAATCATATATTCCAGGTATAATCTGATTCAGAATTTCCATTGACTTATTACACAAAAGAACGGTATTACATTCAAACGTTTTGTGTCACGAAAGTTTTGATGTTATGGAGACCGGGTAAACATTTTGCTCTGAACAAAATAATGTCATACTTCCCTGATTACTTGGATTGATAGAGATAGATAATTGTACATTTCTAACCTTTAACGTAATGCTTTGGAGTGACATAAAATATTTAATAATATAACCTCTGCAAAAGAGAAATGTCATAATTTGAAAAGAATTTATAAAGAATTGTACTGAATATATTTCAGTGTCTAAAGTCATAATTTCAAAAGAATTTATATAGAATTGTACTGAGTATATTTCAGTGTCTAAAGTCATAATTTAAAAAGAATTTATAAAGAATTGTACTAAATATATTTCAGTGTCTAAAGTATCACTCTCAGGGGGATTTTTACTTTTTTTGTTTAGCGGATTTGTTTGTCCTTGTCTGAGATAATCAAATATTAATGAACAAACTGCTAAATTGTATTTAATAAGACACAGGCAACACCACCACTCTCCGCCCAGATGAGAAAGAATTATAGCTATCTATCTATCTACCTCTAAATTTACATATAATTTACACAATTTATATATAGTTTCCTAAATTTCTACTGGACCTTTCAACAGGGCGCCCGGTGGCAATTTTCATTAGTGGCGCCCCTACTGAGGAGCCCGGGGGCAATGTTCTTTAGTAGTAACCCAACTTTTCCACAGAAAACAGTTTTAACGTCAGTTGTCAACCTCCCTCACCTTCCTCCCTCCTAAATATAAGTTTTGTGAAGAATTGCCACCGTTACACTAAGGTGAGGTGAAATATTATGAAAATTTCAGCTAAAAATAATAATAATAATAATCCTTATGCCGCCCTCATTTGCCTGGCGCCCTGAGGCTATTGCCCCATCCCCTTGCACCGCCATTGTAAAAGGATATGATACAAGCTTTATGATATTTCCTATCATACTATATCTTTAACTAAGAATCAACATGAGTCAATGTTACTAAGTCGGGTGTCAATAATAACATAACTCTCTTTATTCTCGCTACCATAATAACAATTGAACTAATTGTACAGTCACTAGCAGGACTGACATGTATGGAAGTACTTCAGTGCCATAACACGGCCACTGCATGATTCACATATCACATGTATGATAGTACTTCAGTGACAAAACACAACCACTGGTACGACTCAAATGTTTGGAAGTACTTCAGTGCCATGACATAACTGCTGGAATGACTTACATGTCACACGTATGATAGTACTTTAGTGCCATGACAAAGACACTGGTACGACTCACATGCATGTCATGGTATTGCTAATGGTACGACTCAAATTGAGCGCAGAAGCCCTCCGCTGCACTACTCGAATTACATGGGGTAATTTCACGTTCGATAACTCTGATCAAGTTGTCTCGAAATAGACCGCATCCTTGCCTCTTTTTTGGATAATGGCAACGTCATGTGTAAATTGGCTATTAATAGAATTAATCATCATGGAAAACACATCGCATATCCTCATGCGTAGATATCGCCACAATCTCAGTAGAGTGCCATTAATTAATGATAATCAATTTTCGACGGATTATCAGCGGGGGAATAAAAAAAAAAGAATATATTGGCAAAGCAAACATATATCGACGACTGTACCAAGGTTACCATGACACAATATGTTGATAAGAATCACATAAACGGTAGTACCTCAGTGACAAAACCGCGGCACGACTTATATATATATATATATATATATATATATATATATATATATATATATATATATATATATATATATACACACACTAGTACTTTTGTGCCATGACACAAACGTTGGTAAGAATCAAATGTATGACATGACACTGCCACGACTATGACATAGACACTGGTACGTCTCACATGTAGTACATCAATACCATGACATATACACTGGTACGACTTACATATATTCTAGTACCTCAGTACCATGACACATCCGTTGGCGCTACTCACGTGTATGGTAGTACCGTTCCATGACATAGACACTGGTACGACTCACATGTATGGTAGTACATTAGTACCATGACATAGACACTTGTACGACTTACATATATTGTAGTACATCAGTGCCATGACACATACGTTGACACGATTCATGTGTATGGTAGTACTGTTCCATGACATAGACACGTGCACGACTCACATGTATGGTATACCATGACATAGACACTGGTACGACGTACATATATGGTAGTACATCAGTGCCATGACACGTACGTTGATACGATTCATCTGTATGGTAGTACTTATATTCCACTGGTATTTCAAGATTAGCACTGCTAGAGTACCTGCCATTTAATTGTTTGTTTGTTTTTCTTCTCTTTTTCTCTTTTTTTTTTGGGGGGGGGGGGGAGGGACTGGGATTTTGCTGAAAAAATTTCCGACTCTTAAATAGTTTCAAGAAAAATCCTTGCTCTGATTTATAGCAAAAAAGGCCTGTTATATGCATTATATTTGTTGACAAAATAGAGTCCTGGGGTGAAAGAAAACAAATATCCCGGTTTAAAAGAAAGCCTAGGTCACTCCTCGTACACACCTCACCCCACCCACCCACCCTCGCTGATAATGAAATGGTCGGTCCCTAAACATTCAACTGTGTAATAAAAGGTTACAATCTGTACTACGTTATCATTGCTTTAATTCGTCATCACCACTGTGTATACAATTTTACAACTCATCGCCATGACTATATTGTGTTGTGGTATCTTAGACTGCATTATTGCTCAACACCACAATACAGGGAAGTTTTCAATTACTCATTCTGCATTCTAATAGCACTATTATCCACCTTTATAACAATTTCTCATAATGCATTCTAATATCAACCTTTATAACAATTTCCCATAATGCATTCTAATATCAACCTTTATAACAATTTCCCATAACGCATTCTAATATCAACCTTTATAACAATTTCCCATAATGCATTCTAATATCAACCTTTATAACAATTTCCCATAATGCATTCTAATATCAACCTTTATAACAATTTCCCATAATGCATTCTAATATCAACCTTTATAACAATTTCCCATAATGCATTCTAATATCAACCTTTATAACAATTTCTCATAATGCATTCTAATATCAACCTTTATAACAATTTCCCATAATGCATTCTAATATCAACCTTTATAACAATTTCCCATAATGCATTCTAATATCAACCTTTATAACAATTTCCCATAATGCATTCTAATATCAACCTTTATAACAATTTCCCATAATGCATTCTAATATCACTTATATTGACCTTTTATTTTTTCAATTGTAAAACCGACATTAATCAAAACTGCATGTCATATATAATACTTATACATATGTATGATAAGGTGGATATATAAGACGTCTAAGTAATTTATTGTTTCAAACATCCTGACATCTGTAGATTTGCTGACTTTGATAATGTAGACTTAGCTGTATTGATACATTATTGATTTAGCAGACTCAAACCTACTCCGCGCAGGTTTCGGTTTTATCTTCCTTAGTTGATGAATAAGCCGGGAAATAAGCACATTACATAGACAAGCTGCACTTCAGATCTACAACCCCAGTTTATATATATATATCGTTCGTGCTAATAAATGTATCACATATTTATAATATTTCAATAACATTGAATAACAGCGCCATGTGAATCAAGACGTGCTAATTCACTATTTCAATTTCAACATCAAGCATAGGTTTCACTGCAGATGCTACAACATCTGTTGCCTTCACACCCACCCCTACCCCAGTTTCTCTTACAACAACTATGGATGATGTTCATGTTATTGCCAATTTTGGTAACTTATATTGTCCATATATATATATATATATATATATATATATATATATATATATATATATATATATATATATATATATATATATATATATGTGTGTGTGTGTGTGTGTGTGTGTGTGTGTGTGTGTGTGTGATGTTTGTGTTCGTGTGTATGTGTGTGACATCAATCCATCTGTTTATTCGTCTCAGAAACAGTAAAACGTACAATTTTGTTGACTTACGCGATTGAACGTTTAATTTTCCGTGCTGGGGGACTGGGGGCTGGTATTTTTTTTTAGAAAAGGAACCTATTAAATCCATTATATTAGTTGAAAAAATATATTATCTTGAAGCCGAAGAAAATGAAAATATTACGGTTCGAAAGAAAATCCCAGATTCCCCGCCCCCTCCCCCCAGAAAATTAAATGGTACTTCCCTAAAATTGCAATTGTTGATATCAGTGGGAATAGTTGATAAGTTATATATTTAGGGTTGTTTTATAAAGACCATGGTTCACTTTATTCGGCGAAAAAGAAAATCACCGAACAAACTAAAAAAGCATTGTTTGTCCTGCTTGAATGAATCAGAAATATGTCTCTATCATTTGGATTTATAACGGAAACTTATTTGGTAATAGTTTCTTGCCGTTATTGTTTAATAGATATGAGATACTTTTTTGCCGTTATTGTTTAATGGATGTGAGATTTTTTTTTTTTGCCGCTATTGTTTAATGGATGTGAGATAGTTTTTGCCGTTATTGTGTAATGGATGTGAAATACATTTTTGCCGTTATTGTGTAATGGATGTGAAATACATTTTTGCCGTTATTGTTAAATGGATGTGAAATACATTTTTGCCGTTATTGTTTAATGGATGTGAAATACATTTTTGCCGTTATTGTTCAATGGATGTGAAATACATTTTTGCCGTTATTGTTTAATGGATGTGAAATACATTTTTGCCGTTATTGTTTAATGGATGTGAAATACATTTTTGCCGTTATTGTTTAATGGATGTGAAATACATTTTTGCCGTTATTGTTTAATGGATGTGAGATACATTTTGCCGTTATTGTTCAATGGATGTGAGATGCATTTTTGCCGTTATTGTTTAATGGATGTGAGATACATTTTTGCCGTTATTGTTTAATGGATGTGAAATACATTTTTGCCGTTATTGTTTAATGGATGTGAGATGGATGTGAGATACATTTTTGCCGTTATTGTTTAATGGATGTGAGATACATTTTTGCCGTTATTGTTTAATGGATGTGAAATACATTTTTGCCGTTATTGTTTAATGGATGTGAGATACATTTTTGCCGTTATTGTTTAATCGATGTGAAATACATTTTTGCCGTTATTGTGTAATGGATGTGAAATACTTTCTTGCCGTTATTGTGTAATGGATGTGAAATACATTTTTGCCGTTATGTTTAATAGATGTGAGATAATTTTTTGCCGTTATTGTTTAATGGATGTGAAATACTTTTTTGCCGTTATTGTTTAATGGATGTGAAATACATTTTTGCCGTCATTGTTTAATGGATGTGAAATACATTTTTGCCGTTATGTTTAATGGATGTGAAATACTTTTTCCCCGTTATTGTTTAATGGATGTGAGATAGTTTTTTGCCGTTATTGTTTTATGGATGTGAAATACTTTTTGCCGTTATTGTTTAATGGATGTGAGATAGTTTTTTGCCGTTATCGTTAAATGGATGGGGGATAGTTTTTTCCATTATTGTTTTATGGATGTGAGATCTAATGTTATTGAACATAAACACGTTGATTTTGTACTCAAATAAACATTTTTAAGAAAATGTGTGCCACTATATATATGTTGTGAGAAGAGACCGGGAGTAGTAGTACAAGTAGTTTCACCAAAATTACAGCTGTTATATTTTGAGCTAGACTTGTTACTGGAAAAATGAGTAAAATTTCCAAAATAGTATATGATTATATGTTACACTGTATATGATTATATGTTACACTGTATATGATTATATGTTACACTGTATATGATTATATGTTACACTGTATATGATTATATGTTACACTGTGTCGTTGCTGATGCATGCAATTTTAGATAATTTTCCTTGTGTCAGACATTTCGTGTGATTAAGGACTGAATAATTTATGGTTTTCTCAGTACCCCCCCCCCCCCCCCCCCCCCCCCCCGCTGATTGGCTGAAAGATAAATTTGTACAAACTAGGAATTCTAGTAGTTTTAATTCCTCTAAAAAAAATTGTATAGGATATTGTTTTTTGTTTAAAAAAACTTTCATTTTTTTAATATTTGTAACACCTCTGCCACAAAAGTGTAAAATAATTTCACAACGAATCACGGGTTTCCAGTTGAAACTGGAATGTGCCACAATTTGGATATATCTGAAAGAAAAGGTGAATTATGTACCTTACAAGATATGGGCAATGAATGAATTATGTACCTTACAAGATATGGGGAATGAATGAATTATGTACCTTACAAGATATGGGCAATGAATGAATTATGTACCTTACAAGATATGGGCAATGAATGAATTATGTACCTTACAAGATATGGGCAATGAATGAATTATGTACCTTACAAGATATGGGCAATGAATGAATTATGTACCTTACAAGATATGGGCAATGAATGAATGAATTTCTCTATCTTATTCAGAGACAACATTCTGCTAAAATAATTTTTAAAAAAAACAATACACAACTAGAAGTACGGCCGCCATTTTGATAGTATTACCCTATGGCGACTAAAATGATCCTATGCCGACAATGGGAGTTTAACATTAGTCCAGTGGATGAACCGTTCTCCCGTGTGTGTGTGTGTGTGTGTGTGTGTGTGTGTGTGTGTGTGTGTGTGTGTGTGTGTGTGTGATTTAACATTAGTCTACTGGTTGAACCATTTTCCCAGGGGAGATTTAAAGAGAGTTGAAGTGAAGTGTAATTAGAGAAAAGTGTAGGAGTGCTGACACATTCTCACATACACATAAACATACCGATATACTAGCACACACAAGGCAGAAGAGTGAAGAGACAGTTTAAGTATTAGTTATGGAAGACAAAAGACACAGATAAAAACATATAAAAACAAACACATAAAAACACACAAAGATTGGGAATAGTTTTAGTAGAATCTCTGTTTCTGAGAGATTTGGGTGACCCTGAAAAGCGCAGTTGGTTTGTTAACAAAAGGTGGTTAACATTGGTGATACCGATTCACTCTTGAGACATCATTGTCTTTCAATCTACACTCTTCTCTTACACACAGTAGTGTCTGTGATCTTGATAATAGACAATGATGGTTTTATATACATGAGGTAGTCTGGATTGAATAACATGCTGGAAATGATAATGTTAAATTCCCCTTGTCGCCCAAGGCTCATTTTGTAAAAACAGTTTACAGCGACAAGGGAAAATGGTTCAACTGATGGACTAATGTTAAATTCCGCTTGTCGCCATAGGATCATAATTTCAAAATGGCGGCAGTAATGTCAAATTCCCATATCGCCATATGATCATCTTTGTCGACGTATCGTCACACTATACTTCTAATGCATACAAATTCAGCGAGTTGCAAAATAACACAAATGTTGATGTACAGATTAGATTAAATAAATTTGACTCGCAGATAACGGAAACGGAAAAAAAACTGAATGTTATAATATGTTATAAAAGATATGTACTCGATGTAATGTAAGTGTTACGGCCACAAGAAGCGTTATGAT
The DNA here is from genome assembly GCA_029931535.1 of Margaritifera margaritifera. Classification (NCBI taxonomy): domain Eukaryota; kingdom Metazoa; phylum Mollusca; class Bivalvia; order Unionida; family Margaritiferidae; genus Margaritifera; species Margaritifera margaritifera. The sequence continues at coordinate 3,717,959 of JAQPZY010001531.1, forward strand.
AATCGAGTAAAGAAGATTGAATTCAATAGTATCCGTGCCGTAAACCTGCGTAATTTTTAGTCAAGTATATGAAAGAATTCCTGAGAGACCCACGGAGCTTTTTTCCATCAGATATTGTAAACTCGAGAATCAAAGTGATTTACTATTTTGTGCTGTCTCAATTTGTGCTCTCGTCAGAGTACTGTAGTCCATAGTACGCATTCAAATTATCAATGCAACTTAATTGTTCCCTTGACAAAATAAGTTGAAAGGTAATTTAATGTTTTTTGTAAGGATATTTGTACAAATAAAGTAACTGATCCTGTCTGGTGATCTCTTGCATACGTTTGAATTATTTTCGCACGCCAAGGCAAACACAATCTGAATAAACCCCGGCCTCGTCGGAGATCGAGACTAAAGATTGATTATTATCTGTGAAGAAAAATGTGTTCGTGAAAAGTATAGACCTTTTAAACATTTTTTAATTGAAATAACGCTAATTATACATTGGTCTCCATTCACACAAGCGTACAATATATATCGACCCTTTTACAATGTACTAGAATTGAAAGAAGACTTCGCGATTTTTGCACGATGAATAAGACTCAACGAAATATTTAGTGCCGATGTTGGACAATACAATATCAGTAACGATGAGCTACATAGATCATGCCCAAAAAGCGATTATGTTCCACCACTAGTCAAGTTCCAGCTCTAGGGGCATTTGTGTCCGCGATGGAAAATGGCATTAACTCGCACGAACAGAGCCATACCAAAAAGGACAATTTAACAAGACAGGAAAGACAATCGCTGAAAAAAACTGCGCGAGGAAGAAGATATTTTTATCAAGCCAGCGGACAAGGGATCCTGATTGTTGCCATGAATACGTCTGACTACATTGCTGAGGCGAACAGACAACTTTCAGAAAAGAGATTTTACAAGAAACTCTATCATGCCCTAACAGCTGAACACGCCGAAATCGTGTGTCAGACATCCAAAGACATGTATACCGCATGTCACATTCATGACAAAACACTGACTTACCTCCTACCAATTGACTCCAAACCAGGGAGATTTTATTTACTCCCTAAAATAAACAAGGAAAACCATGCCACTGAAAAAATCTGAATTCGTTGATTATCACTTTCGGCCTTTCGTGAAAAAACTGCATTCATATGTTCAAGATACAATGGACTATCTCAACAAAATACCGAAAACTAACCTTCCAGATAACACTCTCCTCGTAACTATGGACGTTTGTTCCTTATACACCAACATCCCACACGAGGAAGGTATCGCAGCCTGCAAAGAAGCCTGGCACGGCCCACGTGATCCTTCCCCACCTACATACTGTTTGGTCAAACTCTTAACACATGTTCGTAAGTTTAACAATTTTTTTGAATTCAACAACCAACACTTCCTGCGATTTCATGGAACTGCAATGGGCACTAAAATGGCACCTTCGTATGCTAATATATTTACGGGAAGACTCAAGCAAAAGCTCCACAACGAGGCACCCTATAGATCTCTAAGCTGGTGCAGATTTATTGACGACATAGAATCAAAATGGATCGAAACGGGAGACAATTTCAAAACATTGCTTGAATTCGCCAGTAACATCCATCCTTCGAATAAATTTACGTCAGAGTCATCAAACAGGTCCAACGTCTTTTTGGATACTCAGTCTACCCTCCTGGAGGGGAACATAGAAACTGACCTGTATTCTAAACCAACTGACTCTTACCAGTATCTGCTCCCAACCAGCTGCCACCCCCGGCACGTAATAAAAAATCTTCCTTACGGTATGTGCGTTCGAACCAAACCCATATACTCTAATCCGGCTACCTTTGAAAAGAGATTCAGAGAGCTCAAAGGTCACCTTAGAAGGAGAGGATACAAAAATAGCTACATCGAGGAGGCACTAACAAAACTAGACTCCTCGATAGAGGAAACCTCATGAAATATAAACCAAGAAAACGAACAAATGCGTCCCCTTCGTGGTTACCTTCCACCCAGACGCCCCAAAGTTACAACAGATAATTCGGAAGCATTGGAACCAGATTAAATCCTCCGAACATCTGAAGGGCATATTTCAAGAAATTCCTATGGTTGCGTACCGTAGATCTAAAATTATGAATTACTATCTAGTACGTGCCAAGGTAACTTCAAACAAGACCACAGATTCAGGCACATACTGCTGCAAAGACAAGCGTTGCCTAATTTGCAAACATATGCCCGAGACCAAATTGTTCAGAAGTTCGACGACAGGAGTTAGCTACATTATCAATCAGAAGTTAGGATGCCGAACCAACAATGTAATTTATCTTCTAACTTGCAAGATCTGTTGCACTCAATGTGTTGGTGAAACCGTTGATTCCAGAAAACGAATAAATAATCATAATTGCTACATTCGCAACAAAATCAACACGAAATTCGCCAACCACTAAAACTCAACTGGGCATTCAGTCTAGTCCCTCGAGTTGCTACCGATTGATTCTAACCTGAAGTGGACTGATATAGAACGCACACGTAAGAAACAATACAGGATACTACAATTGAAAACTCATGGGGAGTTCGGCCTAAATGAAAAAGTCTAACCTTCCTATTGCAATCTTATCAAAACTACAGCCAGGCATCACTTTATCATACTACGCATTTTGCGATAAATATTCCGTAACTCTTTACATGCATCATTGGTATTTTTCTTATTTTTCTCCATATTATTATTATTATTATTATTATTATTATTGCTATTATCATCATTTTTATTATTGTAATTATTATTATTATTATTATTATTATTATTATTATTGTTGTTGTTGTTACAGTTATTATTATTATTATTTGAACTCTTGACTATTATCCCGCTATGCCATGCTCTTGACATACTTCGTTTGTACCTCCACGTATAACTTGACCAGGATATGATTTCCTTGACACATTTTGATGATAGCGTTGATTTATCGCCGCGCATGGTGTCAGTCCTTTCTTCTAAGCCTGGAATTAGGTCAAAACACTTTGTTCATTTGCGTGATAAGCACGATAAACACTTCTTTGAATGTTTTTACACAATTTTTGGGGGCTGATGGGAGCATAACATAGATATGTAGTATACCCGTTTTAGGCCGTTTTTAATTGTGTCTTCTTTCTTTCTTCTATTGTTTATTCTTTGTTTGTTTATTTCCCCGTCATTTAAACACGTAGGAGTCAAACATTCTTCTTGGCTTTTGTGTTTAGTGTTTGTTTTGTGGATGTAAATTGTTTCTTCCCCTGACGAAGAGCTTGTTTAGCTCGAAACGTTGTGAAACTGTTTTGTATTTGCGCCGTATGGCGGCCATATTGCATGTCAGATCGGCACCATATTCATTTAAGACAAACTATATATCATAAGAAGTCTTGTGGTGAAAACCCCACGCTAATATGATTTTCTATTTAGGTGGAGTTGCGATAATAATATTTTCAAGATGGATGTCGTGGAGGCCAAATTGGCCTTTAGATCGGCACACTTTTTACTTCAGACCAAATAGACATCGTAAGTCTTTCAGTGAAAACCCCATGTTGATATGACCATCCATTCAGGAGAAGTAGCGGTAGCAATATTGGATGTCCAAGCAGCACTATTTTCATTTATGACAAACTAGACTATGGGACAAATGTGTGTGTAAAGTTTCATGGCGATCCTCCAAGTAGTTTAGGAGGAGTAGCGATAACAAACTGATGCTGATGGACTGACGGATGGACCATCTTATAAGCTCTTCCAGACTCCGACCAGTAGAGCTAAAGATTTACTTATACTGGTCAGATATTTTTTCATGTACTAGTCCGGTTCAAAATACCCCATCCACATGCATCAGTTAACATATACTAATGTGTGCAAATTCAGACACACACACACACACACACACACACACACACACACACATATATATATTTGGATACCGATGTCATTTAGCCACGAGAACGGATTTAGGATTTTCACGCCTATCTAAATTTGTATGGTATTCACAATTTGCACGAACTTCTGTAGGGCAAAATTGAATTGGCACATGTGAAAATTTGCACCGTTTGCAAATTTAAAAACTTGTACACACAACAAACTATACACATGTGTGTATTTTATTTATTTTTCTTTTAAATTTTGGGCGAGGAAATCATATAGTCATATTTCCTTTTATATATTTGACCTAGGTTCAGCTTAGATGATACGTCTATTTGTACGTTTCCATTTTAAACATTTTATTTAAGTGCAGTTTCGACAAGTTTGTTTGTACATGGATACACGAATGTGTTATTATTTTATTGAATGCATATGCGTATTTCTCTATTCCTTATTGTCTATCCTACGAGGTTTCGTGTTAAGACAAAGCAATGGTATGGTCGTTGCGCCGAATCACGAAAGATACGGGAATATTTAAAGTGTAAACTTTATTTGTCTTAAGTCGATTTATTCTCACAACTTATACTAAGCCTGTTGGACGGCTCAGATGTTGATGTACTGTGGTCTTTTGTGGTGTAAGAAACCGGAGAATCCGCAACTTTGGATAGGATATCGCTTTACCCTCGCACATGCTGAAACCAGTGAAAGAACCCGGGACTTTTGAGATGCGAAGCAAGTTTTCTGCCACTGCAATATCCAGGCCATCTTTATGTCAAAAGTAACTTAGTTATATGGTCCATATAGAAGTATTTCATTCACGAAACAGTATTGTTTTCTAGCCTTCCCACTATAGGTGTACTTCTGTTAATTTCCTTATATATGACGTTATTTTCTGGTCATTTTTCTGAGGACCCCCTACCGCTCTCTCCCTGCCTCCCTCCCTCTCTCTCTCTCTCTCTCTCTCTCTCTCTCTCTCTCTCTGATTATCTATGTAGCTTTTTTTTTATTGCATTTCAACATTACAAATGTCAGGATTTTACAGATTCCCTTTAACACCACCTGACACATTGTTTTTGGTGTTATACATAATTGTTGAATAGTCCTGACTTTTAGTTCACACAGTCATTATTAATAGATATAAATACAAACTCTCCCTTTCTGCCTCTCTCACATTAAAAATAAAAACACACCCTGTCAGACACACACACAAGACAAGGAAATATCTTACGCCACAACTGCTTTTTAATAAGCAACCTAAACTGTACAAGTTTGTTAATAGAATGGGCACATAAGTAACACTGAGCTGTGACACACATCTCATTGTCTCAATGTGTGTGTGGGGTGGGGGGTGTCATGGGGTGCATTTCAGCGCTGTATGAAATCATATCTCTTCAGGACACAGGATAAAGATCAAAATTTGATTACTGCTAGCGATATATGAAATCATATCTCTTCAGGACACAGGACAAAGATACAAATTTGCTTACTGTTAGCGATATATGAAATGATATCTCTTCAGGACACAGGATAGAGATCAAAATTTGCTTACTGCTAGCGATATATGAAATTATATCTATACACGACACACTACACGACACACGATAGAGATCAAAATTTGCTGTCTGATAGCGATTTGCGAAGTTATATCTCTACAGAATACATATCAAAATTTGCTGTCTGATAGCGATATGTGAAGTTATATATTGATGTAATAACCATGCCTTGATACTGGGTTATTTCCATGAAAATATATAAGGACATTCGGTGTGCATTGGGGAACGAAAGCTTACAGCAGGCTATAATACAGAAGCAAAAGAAATGGACCCGAAGTGGAATTTATATACTCACCCATCTGTTCCCAACGTTTTATATTGTTGTGATACATATGCCTTGATACTTTTCTGATTTTTATTTAGGCGCCTTGTTTAGAGTATGTATGTATGTATGTATGTATGTATGTATGTATGTATGTATGTATGTGTTTTCATGACACATCAACACAATCCTGGCAATATTGTGCCAATTAAATGTTTACTTCTAAAAACTTAAAACGAAACATTGATAGAAACTTCAGATTGATAAACCCTTCCAAATATATCTAGATATATAGAGAAAGGGAAATATCTTCTTCCAAAGTTGACTTTGATAACATATTCTGGTCGCAAACTCCAGAAGAGCATGTGCAATTGAGACTTATACAGAAATAGATTTTTATTTTAAAAATTTAATCTGATTATCAAGCGTATATTAAATTGTAGTTTGACAAATTTATTGATCAAGAAGACAAAAAGTACAATAAATTTCACTTCTAGCTGTTGCAATTGAACGGAAGAAACAAAACAAACAAAGATGCAAACACAATCCACCGGCTATAAACAATATCTAATCTTTGTGCGATAAATTTCTACAATATTTAGCTTGAGAGAGTTAACGAATGCCGTTCCTAAAGTAGATCAATATTTTCTGGCAAAGCTATGACATCCTATTTCGGCGTGTCTTGCGCAGCTATTTCGGTGAGAGAAATACGATTTTATGTTTCCGCCTTCATTGCCATTTTGTTGATGAAAGAAATACGATATATTTTTTATGTTTCCACCTTCATTGCCATTTTGTTGATGAGAGATATACGATATATTTGTTATGTTTCCACCTTCATTCCTATTTTATTGATCTTGGTTATGATTTCATGACTAAGCTACACACTGTTATCTTTTACAACTTCAGTACTTTACGAACTTACAAACAAAAGTCATAGTATCAACTGACACAGCACCTCGGTCTCTTTGTAGAGCTGTCATGTGTAACATTATTAATACAAAGTCGGTTTTGTGTTATTTGCACGCATCATGTCCTTTATTCATACTCTGCTATTCCCCATTAGTTTACAAGGACACACAGCATACCTACTTCATATGGCGAGAGAACAGGTTATTCAACATTAGACTCACTTTGGCCATGTAGATTGACCTTGGAATATGATACGGACAGGTCCCAAATTATGAATTTCATTAGAAACTGAAATAGCGCAGTTCGGTGCGCTTTAAATAGATTTATGTAGGGTTAATATATATATATATATATATATATATATATATATATATATATATATATATATATATATATATATATATATACACATACATATGATAATCATGATATCGCTTTGTTAAGGACATTTTGTTCCAATTGTAGGACTGACATTTCAATTTATACTTACACATGAAGTCTGAAAGAGCGATGTTTTATTATATTCCTTTCCAATTATGTCTAGCTATTCCAGTCTGAAATGTTGGTCTTGTTGTGCCAGTTATTAAACACTGCTGTTGGTATTCGATAACCTACATGGTACATATGCAGTCAGATTGCCAAGTTTACTTGCCTCTCACATGGAAAGGTAATAGCAGAAAGGGAGATAGTTGTCATACTAATCAGAAATGTACGTACCTATTATGAGCTGAATAATACCGCGTACATGAAAAGCGATCCTTTATGCTTTGTACTTGCTAAACTTTCAACAATAATGATATAAAATGTTTTGAGAAATAAAGAACAATTTCACACAATAGGTTTTAAAAGACAAAGTCGTGCAGGCATCGTTCCAAAATTATTCTGTGTAGGGGAGCATATTAAATCATATTTAAAACTATTTCTTTATGAGTTCAATCTACAAACAATACCAGCCAAGTTTAGCCACTAACATATAAACAATACCACCGTATTATGTTCGCCAAGTTTTCTTTAGTTTGAAACTGTGCTAAGTTATATAGAAAACAATGGACCACATTTTAAAGACAAGATATATTACACGTAGGATAATAGTCAAGTGGCATAATCAGAAAAGGGATCACTAAATAGAGGAAACAGTCTTGATAGATACAATTTCTCCCCCTTGATAAGCTCTATAATATATGGTCGCTGGAATACCGTGGTTTACTGTTGTCAGTTCATTCACTCTGATTTGTATTGTATTTACACGCTTCAAGTGTTTATTCTATATCTGCACAGCAAAAATCACTGAAACAAAGTAGCATGGTGTTGCACGACTTGCTTCCACAATTCGATTGCTTACCCTCTCAAATAAAGTTCCATAGCTTCTGGCATAATGACATCTCTTTGAAGACCTACAGAGTATTTCAAAATAAGTACCGCGATAGCTTTGTCCACTGCCAGCACTGCATCCTTAGATTATTCTGCTTTTTTTCTTTCTTATCCTTAAATGCACAAGTTCTTTGTAGATTGCTTGTCTGAGCGATGCTTTCCTAGTAAATAATACCGCGCTGTTTCTAGTGACTGAAGCTGACATAGTTATATAATAAAGTATGCAGCTGTTTTATTTTATGTTTGTTTTTTTTTTTTTAAGTTTACTCCGAAATCACACAAAGTCTGGTCAAAGCAAAAGATTGTACGAAAATAGGCTCTTTCTATTACATTCTTGTTCAAGTACCGTCTCAAACAAACTTAAATGACCTCGTTACTGTGACCCATTTAATAAGTCGGTGTTTCTGTTAAAAACTTGATCGTCACATTACCAATTGCAGCCACCATTGAAACATTCGACTTAAAGGATAAATTAAACTTATTCAAGTGTGTGTGTGTGTGTGTGTGTGTGTGTGTGTGTGTGTGTGTTTTCCGTCTGTGAACTTTATTATTTACTCCATCATCGTTTTGTTGACAACATGGTCGCTCCCAACACGCACCACATGCAATTGAGACACAATTTAACAATACAGCTTTATGTTTACTTCAGATGGACATAAATACACGTTTAGATGTATATGAATTTAAAGAGAACATTAATCAACAGTTTGTCAACTGGATCTTTAACCTAATTTATTTCAGCATTTCATCTCGTGTTATAATTCGAACTTCAGTAACTCTTTCTTTTTTCGGCTAGTGACTTTGCTGGAACAGGAAGGAAGATATCTGCCAATCGCTCTGGTATCAACCCCCAAGCACTAGTGGATTTCCTCCATGATAGCTTCCATAAGTTTCAAAAGTAAAGATAGACCTTTCTAAAGGGCCTAACCGATGGCCCTCGGTTGCAAGGTGGTAGATCTTTAGCTAATTTAGTCACTCGATGGGTCCCCTAGGAGAACACGAGATGTTATGGAAGACAATATGGTGCTTATGGGAATTTAAGATTACGTTCGGGACACTACGGGATTATGGGACTTTAATATGGGCCCAAATTTTGGGACGGTATGGTGTTTGTGGCATTTGAACATGGGCCATGTTTTGGGGACGGTATGTGGCTTATGAGATTTTAACATGGGCCAAGTCTTTAGGGCGGTATGGGGTTTATGGGACTGTAGCATCATAGGTCCCTGATAAATAATATGGATATAATGCTCGTGAAAGACATGGAAGCGATGATCTTTTCAAGTTGAATGACTGCAATATTTTAATGACATACGATGATAGTTTCAAACCCTTTCCTAATCGCGGAGCTTACTTTGACTGCGGATAATATTTTATCTGTTTTTTTTTTCGTGGCATTCTACTGGACAGCGAAAAGCCAACAACACATCTCTCATTTTTAGATTGAACCCGATCCGTTTGCACCATGGACCTTAGTTATGAACACTGCAACTAGATCCTTATGCTAGCACACTACTAAGCTTGTCTGAAGGGACAACAAAATGTAAATATCATAATAATAGTCTCATGTACACATTCTATTAAATCAATCAGGTTTACTTTTTCATATCCTTAAGTGTAGTATTTGCTTTAGCTAGATTTAAAAACCTGTCATTTTTCACTCTTTGACGTATAATTTAAAATAGTAGAGAAAAACACTAGCATGTAATGCAAAGGTATATTGTCTGCAAATGTATTAGAGTCTAACCTCATTTTCCTGTCTTGCTAATGGACCAGATGATTGTTTATAGTGAAACTTTTATATCTCAAATATAAAGATTCTATACTGCAACTGCATTGGAATCTAAAATAAATTTACATTATTGATACTTGTTCATACCAGAGTCCATATTGAAATATTCAGTGAGATAATGTCATGTTGCGACTCGAAGCAATTAATCTGTCATTCGTGCTACTTATAAATGAAAATTCTCGCCAGGTAGTCTGGTTAGGAGCCGAAACCTCAAGGTATTATCTACCTGCAAACTCCTAGCAAACTTCATTGTTGTATCTACTTGCACTTCAGTTTGAGAGGTCTAGTAATTTTAATGATTCTCATCATATCCCAAAGTTGTCCTCGTCTTGTGATTTTCAATTTTGATTTTAAATATTTTCATAGACACAAATTTTAAATGAAAAAAAAAAAAAAAAAAGAAGAAGTATTGTTCACATTACTGGCACATTTACACTACTGACGGTAGTTGTTGTTGGTTGGGATTTACGACTCTGTTATCACATTATTGGCTATAAATGCCGCGGAAATGGGAGATAAGTTCTCTTCCCAAGAACTCACCGAGGCAGCCGACCTGGGTTAAACTGGTGAGATATCAAACTAGCGAACATTGGATTACGAGTCCAAATTAATGTTTTATCGATAGATAGCACCATCAAGATTAGTTCGACCATTTATCCGGGAGGGGATGGCCATATTGCCCTCTCCTTAACAAGGAAGACTGTAACGGTCGCCAAATGATGAGTACCGTTCCTCACTGACTAACTCTGAAAAGGTAAAGCCCTACAGGATCTTACCAATCAAATATAAAAAAAATTGTATTCTCATTTATGCGTGGTGATTTATATGCGTAATTGTACGTCCTATCCTCGTGATTCTCTACCTGTGCTCTATGTTGTAATTAAAATAGGAATAAAGATTAATAAATGAAATGACTAGAAGTAGTTCAACTAGTAGCGGTATCACCAGCAACAGCATCTCATCATCAATAAAATGGTAGTAGTAGTAGTAGTACAGAAGTTGGAGTAGAAGTACAGTAGTAGCAATTGTTGTTGTAGTTGCATTCCCATTAGTAGATGTCATAGTAGTAGTAGTAGTACAGAAGTTGGAGTAGAAGTACAGTAGTAGCAATTGTTGTTGTAGTTGCATTCCCATTAGTAGATGTCATAGTAGTAGTAGTAGTACAGAAGTTGGAGTAGAAGTACAGTAGTAGCAATTGTTGTTGTAGTTGCATTCCCATTAGTAGACGTCATAGTAGTAGTAGTAGTCCATTCTGTTGTAGTATTAGTAGTGGTAGCAACAGCAGTATTAGTAGTATGAGGAGGTGGAAGAATCCCATTAGCGGTAGGAGGACTGGATACACAGACAGAAAAACAGACAGACAGAATGATAGCCAGCTGGAGGGAGAGAGAGAGAGAGAGAGAGAGAGAGAGAGAGAGAGAGAGAGAGAGAGAGAGAGAGAGCGAGAGAGAGAGCGTGGGTAGCGTGTGGAAGAATGGACTTAGGTTACTACATTCAAACAAAGATACTTGAATGCCAGCACTGGAGTTTCCCGTCATTGTTTGAACTTTTGTATTTTTCACATTTATTCTATAAGCCGTAGTGTATGCAAAAGTAAACACGATGAATGAGATACGCATATCTTAACTAAACTAAGTTGAATGTTCTCGAAAAGTCATCGCTGTAGTTGTCTACCCCTAAAACTTGCCAGGTAAGGTCAACCATTAATACATACCATTACCTTGTTACTAAGTACTTTAGAAATTCTATGCAATGGTTGGTTGCTTTCGTATGTGACAACAAGGCTTTGCCTGGGCAAATTAGACACACGTTTCTGGCATTCGAGCAGAATAGACTAGTTAACTTGGGTAACTTACATTTTAAGGGATTTATAGACATTTTAAGGGATTTATACACATTCTGTAAGTATCAGTCTACTATATACGATTATAAAACTACGTGTGCTTCGTATAGCACCACACAAATACATATTCATGTTACCTGTGTTCACAATTGTGTGAATTCCTATTGAGTCAGTATATGAAATGCGACTGGAAATTACGTTGTGCTAATTGGCCGAGTCGTACGTTGACTCGAATCAAGATCACTGAACGTGCAGGGGGCTGTGTAGTTAATTACACATAAGTAATTGAATTCAGAGTTTTACAGTTTTCTCAATTCACTAAACACCAAATGATCTGCAAATCATATATATGAACAACGATTCTTTTCAAATGCAAAACAACAGTAAAAATCTATTTGTTTAATGTAAAACAAAATAACAGAAGATATTGAATTGTCCGAAAAGATATATCACCAAATGGTATCACTAAGAATTCAATGCATACAAATATGGAATATTAAGTTAATTAACGTTTTGTACAGTAAGGGTTACCTCATTCTGGACCATACATCTCTCTCATTGTGGACCATACATCTCTCTCTCTCTCTCTCTCTCTCTCTCTCTCTCTCTCTCTCTCTCTCTCTCTCTCTCTCTCTCTCAGAAATTACAAAAGCATGTGCGTGATGCCTACTCCTAACATGCCTGTGTACTTCCCAATTTCATAGTCTTCATTTTACTTCTCAGTAGTTGTTGCTACACTGGATTAATTATATAGGAGATTAACAAAATTATTACATTAATAATTTTAGTTGAACATTCTTTCCCACCTTTTGATATTCTTTCTCAAATTCTTTACATAACAAATTTTACTTGCGACCTTTTAGACATTTTATTTTACAAACAAGCTGATATCTCGATTATTTATACAAACAAGCTGATATCTCTATTATTTTATACAAACAATCTGATATCTCTATTATTTTATACAAACAAGCTGATATCTCTATTATTTTATACAAACAAGCTGATATCTCGATTATTTTATACAAACATGCTGATATCTCTATTATTTTATACAAACAAGCTGATATCTCTATTATTTTATACAAATTAAATAGTAGTTATGTACATGACACGGATAAAACTAGAATTTTGCTCTGTCTTTTGCAGCACAGTCCTTACGTCACCATTGTGTTAGGTTGACAACTCGCTTCACTTTGAGTCAATAACCCTGAACCACATTCTGTTACAGTGACACCATGGCCACAGGAGGACAGAAGGAAAATGGGTACAATCTGGTTAATGTCGGGACGCTGACACTAGGAACCGGTAAGTGATAGATAGTTATATATAAAAATCCATTTGTTTTTAAACAATCCATCAATACATACACGTTTTTCTTTTTCTTTCTTCTTCTTTTTTAGCGTAATAAACTCCATAGAGGCAAAATATATACCATCATGAAAATTTCAACAAGATTTGAATCTGGATGATGTAGCTCTATCTTTTTTGTTATTTACGTTCTCATATACTTAATGGAACCTGTCAATAAATATTTTCATACTCTGCATACAGATACTTTTAATACATTCTTTCTTATATACTTAATGGAACCTGTCAATAAATATTTTCATGCTCTGCATACAGATACTTTTAATACATTCTTTCTTGTATACTTAATGGAACCTGTCAATAAATATTTTCATACTCTGCATACATATATTTTTAATACATTCTTTAAAGTTAATACAAAATAAGTGTAAAAACAAGTAATGTAAATTATTTTTTTTAAAGATATATTCCCATAGTGTAATTACTTTGGGTTGGTTTAAACATATTTTATTGCCATATATACAGCACATGGGGTCGGGTTACAAGTTCTCACAACTTAGCAACTGCCCTTCCCCAAATTCGCAAGTAGGTATATTAGAAGTGGCAAGGACTAACAGTACATGTATATATTTATGCGTGGATCAGAAACACAGTGTATTAATACAGATGAATAATGAAAAATTCATCATTATAGAAAAGTTAATACAAAATAAGTGTAAAACAACTAATTTAAAGAAGAGAAAGGAAGGGGAAGGGGGGCGATAAAGGGATTTCACGGCAGGCATTGGATTGACTTCCCTGGGCTGAAGATTAGGTACCACGACCAGATGGGATCAGGAACAAACGGACAAAAGATGTTCTTTTTCGACGCCACACCACCCATTCCCTGTATTTGTATGGTCGCTGGAAATTATAAACGTGTGTATAAATGGCCGTTCAAGTCATTCACGCAATGATTTTTCATTAACAAAACCTTCACGAAAATGTTGACTTTTTCGCGAACATTCACGTTTTGTGAAAAGGTTGTCCTTTTCCACGACGAATTTTCTAGCCAATTTTTTAAATCACTTTTTTCACGTAAAAAGTGTGCAACACGTAAAATATGAATAGATTTTTCATGGAAAAATTTGTTCATGAAGATTGCTGATTTTTTTCTTGAAAATTGTGACTTTTTTTAAAAAATGAAATTATATTTTAATACGGAAACCTAAACATTTTTATCCAAAATTTTCACAGACATGTACAGTCACTTTTTTCGTGAAAAAAGGTTAATTTCATCACAAAAAATTGCACTATTTTCAGAAAGAAATTAACTTTTCTGTGCGCACGTGTATGTGTGTGTATGTCTGTGTGTGTTGGTTGGTTTATCGGTCAGTTTTACCATCATAAGTCCAAATACATCGTTGCATGCCATGGAAAAAAATCCGCTGCACTCCTTGTTATTCACGGATTTTCGCCATTTAAATACCTTATTTTTTATTGCAAGTCCGACGCCTACCCCTAAATCCGGCCCTGACCAGAAAGAAGGGGGAGGGTGAGCGTGGGGCGACTGATCATAAGATTGTTTTTATTTTTCATCTCTCTGTTTCTCTATTGATCGGTTAGTCTGTTAGTTTCACCACCATAGACCAAGAGAGAGAGAGAGAGAGAGAGAGAGATCTGAATCAACTGAGGTATAACTGACGTACTGGCTGATCAACCAACTCGGAGTGAGCGATAAAGAGAGACGGAGAAAGGCCTTCAGACATTTTAATATATAAAATGATTTGTATTAGAACATTATTATAAAGTTTAAAAAGTAAAAACAAAGCATCAACTAGAGTACATTATGCGTGTGCCGCCTAGTCAAGGAATTTACAGTACAGCCTTCTGGTCTCGGAAGGCTATATTGAAACTTTGTATCTTTGTATCGTGTAACACTGTAGAAAAATCCCAGGGAAGTGTACACATACACATATCATTATGATGACCCAAGTTCTTGTAGGTTACTTGGTGTAAGTTCAAATTCAAGGTTGTAATCCAACTCAATATTTTTCTCTCACTCCATATATTTTCACGTTTGATTTACCCTTATGTCATGAGTGAGAGAGAGAGAGAGAGAGAGAAAGAGAAAGAGAGGGGGGCTCCACACACACACACAGAGAGAGAGAGAGAGAGAGAGAGAGAGAGAGAGAGAGAGAGAGAGAGAGAGAGGTAATTAATGAACCACTGTTTTTTTCGGGCCATATTTTTGTTATAAAAAATTATTAAAGTACAAAAGAATTAAACTTGCTGACATTTAATAGACATAAGTCAAATATTAACTGCGACACGGTTAGCAATTATAAGCACTGTATCTCTTAGACAATGGGCCAATATTTTTCAAAAAGCTGAAATGTTATTGACGTTTGTGCAAGATTATGAAGATCCCATGTATTGTGTAGAACATCATATTCATATAAAGGCCAGTTTGGAAATAATGAAATAATATTTCGCTTAATAAAAAAATATTTCGTTTTATTGAAATAGTATTTGGTTTAAAAAGTAAGGAAATAATATATTTTTGGTTAAATAAGAAATAATTTATCGATTAATCTTTATATCTTTATCTCAGAATATAATTTCATTACAAAAAAACAAAACAACCTACTTATATGCATATCATGTAAGGGACTCCTTAGTTTTACAAACATATCCGTGGGAAAATATTTGTGCGATTAAGAAAAGAATTTGCGTAAGGTACTCTTTTGTCTAGGGGCTAGGTACAATGCGTGACAGCTTATTCTTGAAGTTACTTATAGTGGGCGATACTTATGGAAAATTTAGAATGGAACATAAACGGTATAGTTACAGATTTTATTTATTTGTCTACATCATTTAGTGAATAGCTTGCTTCTTTGTAAGAGTGTTAGAACATGAAACTAAAGTCAATGACCTGTTTTTTTTTCGCTGACATTTCTATCCAATATCATTTTAGCACTTTGTAAATAATAACTTTTCCTATGCGCTGTGATCCACGTATCCGTATCTTTCACTGACAACTTCAGGATTTTAATGTGTGTAGTTCGTTGCTCACAGTTGTACATTGTAAGTTTCATATATATATTAAAGAAGTTTAATTTGCTTCAGTACCATGCTGGTTATTTGCAGCATTATGACATTTGAGATACACAAAACGGGAACGAGATTTTACGAGACTTTCATACAACGCATTCCCCTTTCCAAATATGGTTGCAGGTTAGTTGAACTACGCTCTTCACACGAAGATTGCCGAAGGTTGCTGACCAGGCTAGGTGAAGGTGTTGAATTACTTAGACGTGAAAGAATTTTACTGACATCAGCATTTTGCCTTTACAATATCCCACCTGTGTATTGTTAGAAAAATCTCACTCATACCGTAAAATATCAATGCAGTACACTTTTGTACTATAATGTTTTAGAGAACTCTAGCGTCAAAAATTATGTTTTATTAGGAATTATAAACATTTGAATTATAAAAGAAAACTTACTCTTTATAAAAATTCCTTAAAAATTCATCGATTAAAGAATTATAAAATTTGAATAATAAAAATTAGAGTAATACAAATTTCTTGAAAATTCGATCGTAACAGAAAACCTTGTAGACGTTTGTCATAATACCCCAGAGTTGTATCCAATGAAGAGAGGTCACTTTGTGAAATGATATTTAAATATATTAAATGGGAATTAATTTCATTAAAGAATTCAAACCTATAACTGAAAATTCAGTTTATCGTCATTGCGGAGAAAGAAAGTTTCGGCCGGATTAACGGGCAGACGGACTGACAAACACAGAAAGCGAAATGTCTCAATATCCGAACTATAATCACGTACTGAACTGAAATTTCATAAATCCCATTAACTAACTAATCAACGCAAGAATTGATTAGATCATCATCCACCCTCCCTCTCTTTTTGCTTTCAAGTTCTCTTTACCAATCTTTCTGGCATAAGCATTGTACATACCGGACAGTAAAACCAAGCCCATATTTAAATGGACCCCTATATTGAAATAGCTTTTACCTTGCTCAAACGGCAAAAATGATTTCCTCTTCCTATGACACGCTTAGGGTGCAAGTGACAGTTTTTATGCACAAATTTAATGCCATTCCAACTAGCCTAATATAAAAAATCATAAAAAATAAAATACACAAGTGAGGTCAAAAAGGTCCATATTTTTGGATAGCTATATTAAAACAAAGCATAAAAATAGTATTCACTTGACCTGACAAGTCAATGGCAGTTCATAACAAAAGAAGTTTATGCACCCCAACCCCAAATTTATACCTGCATTTTTCACGTTCGAAGGTCATTTGTGACACCAAGTGATGCTCACAGTGTAAACACAAGCCCTTTTCCTAGATGATTTTTCCGCAAAACATTGTGTACTAAACAGCTTGATGCAATTCAAAATTGTTGTCATCCAAGCCGTTTTTGAGATATTCTTCTTGCCTTGAATCCACATGTTTACCACTATGGGTGGCTAGCTCTGCTTCCTAGCCGACTATTGGTTCACTGTCTACGTACTGTGAACTGACTATGGGAGGTGTACATGCCTCGCATCAATTTGAAGAACAACACAAGCCCGATACAACTAATTCACAAATATATCTTTACTTATTAAACAATAATAACTCAAAAAGTCACATCATAGCTTTAAGTTAAGAAATTTTACCGGGGCCAATTTACGAAACTGTCCCCTGCCACCTTATGATGACACCTAAAATTTGACATACTTTCCAAAACTGTTCTCAGTTTTTTTTATTATTTTATATATGCAAATGGGCAATTTCCCACTATGGGAACCATTTGTTCTCTGACCTAGAACGATACCTGCTAAACGTCTAGTGCAAGGTCAGTCAGATTATATACATGCATTTTGTCAGTTGTTCTATCCGGAATCGTACAGTTTCCGAAATGACGTTATAAGGATTCTGCTATAACATGAAATTGCGTGCAAAATAAATATATTATCAGAGACGTGCATTCGATCAGTCCCTCTATTGGAATCAAACAGATAATTGACGGCTAAAAGGACGAAGACAATAACAGAACGGTGACAAGAAAATTGTGGGCAATAAATGCCGAAGAGGTTCACTGGCCATGTTGAATTAAACAAATGCATTATTTCTTTTTAATAAGGGTAGCGTGTGTGTGTGTGAGAGAGAGAGAGAGAGAGAGAGAGAGAGAGAGAGAGAAAGAGAGAGAGAGAGAGCTACAAATCGATGAAAGTAGAGGATTTAACTTACATGTTGAAGGTGACGGTTAAGCTAGACTGTCTTTTACAAATATGTATCTTAATTTTTAGTTAACTCAGCTGGTTTCTTACCTGCCGAGTCCACTAGAAAAGGTAAGATAACTGTAATATGTATGCAATCTTCTACGTCATCTACAGTACAATCTTCGAAACTCATTTCAACTTCATTGCAATAACTAAGTAATAAATATTTTATTTAGGTTTCAATTTCACTTTTGATTCCACCTTTTGCATTGTGAGACCGAAAAACTGAAAAATGTCTCATTCATTCATGAGTTTCACACCCTCTCATCGCGTGTCAAACTTTGGAATAATGTTACATTGTATAATGTGGAAAGTGATGTAGATTCATTTCTGTGGTTTGTGGATCGTCTCAAAATGAACTTTCTCTCTCTCTTTCTTTCTCCACAAACAAACTTATGAAAACATATGCATTTACTCAAGCTAGAGAGTTTCTGTGAAGAAACGTCAAAATGTAAAGAAAACTATACGATTATTCTCTCACATTCTGTAAAGAACTCCAGTTACAAGAGGAAACGACTGACGGACAGACCGAAATGATTAATTGCAATGTATCCCGGAAAAAAAAAGTGCGGCTGTAAAAACGAAAGAAAGAAAATTTACCGGCCTTTAATTTGCCACTGAATAACATTTTCTGGAGAGGCTAACAATTATGATCATTAGAATGATGAAGGAAAATAAATAGAATATTGCTTTCCGCATGTGTGTTTCATATTTCAAACAAGGCAAAGCATGAATCCATATTCTGCAATTTCATCACTTTCACTGGTATTTCTATTCTAATATACGCGCAGAGATGGTCGCCATTTTTCCGGGTTACTTGCCTGTGGCCTATCTCCTGCAGCCAAGAATAGATGTTGAACCGTACGGACGGAAGGACAGGGATCATTAATTAAATGTATTGAGGGTCTTACGGGATCAAGGTTGACAGGCATATAGATTAACGTGATAGTTTGCTTGAGACTGAAAAAGAAACCAAATAATAGAAGTGTAATAAGTAGGAATGAACTATAAGTTCTATATAATATAGTGATATTTTCATCACGGTCGGCAATATGGCCGAATTGCATGACATGTTGCCTCTGGTAGACATGCGAATAAGTATCACTCAATATACCTAAACTGCTTGAGTGGGAACCTGTGTCAGATGAGTCATTTATGTGAATAAATCCATGTAATATATATATATTTTTTAAAATACACAGAAACCTCTAACAAAATTGTGATTTTGAGATGATAACTTTTTATATCTTTCTTGTACCAAATCTTAGCTCAGAAAGTCTCATATGAAATAAATAAATTTAAAAAAAGAAAAAATAAATAAATAAATAGATTAACAAAAAAATAGAGTTCCGTGGAAAGCTCATTTTTGTGCTAAGGAACTAAGTAACACTATTATTATGGATATGAATGTTTCCTTGCTTTTTTAAAAAAAAGAGGGCGTGTAAAAAGGTATACAATGTAGCGTTGCTGCAGGATGACCCAGTTTACGGTATATATTGGAATGTCAGGGCCACCTCAAAATACCCCCCCCCCCCCGTCTCTCTCTCTCTCTCTCTCTCTCTCTCTCTCTCTCTCTCTCTCTCTCTCTCTCTCTCTCTCTCTCCACAAACAAACTTACCAAACAAATGTGCATTTACTCCTACCAGAAAGTTGCAGTGAAGTTACGTCAAAATGTAAGGGACACTGACAAGAGGGTATTTAGTTGTGGTTATTGTAACACCCGTAATCACGCAGGAAAGTTGTACGTAAAAACATTGGAAAATCTTGTAATATATATATATTTTTTTTTTTTGAAGCTAATGATGGTTTATTTAGCTCCTTTGGGATCAGTTTCCCATGTATTTACAATAACGTTATGTCTTATAACTGGACTAAATGTAAGGACAGATCCCATTAGTATGCTTTTGGCCTGTAAAGAACATTTGTCGGCCACTGTTTACATTGCAATCACTTGTTAAAAAGTTCGCATTGAAGAGAAGATGGTAAATTAACAAAAGAAAATGTCAATGTATCAATGTCAATGTCAATCTATAAGAAAATGTCTTTAATATGCGTAAATACAGCTTTACAACCCTGTTCTCTCAAAGTCTGCTGTGCTAAGAAGACACACTAGTAAAATAAAAGTGATGTATGCATACTTAAAGTTGTTTACGATCTCCAAATTATTTTCTGTATTTGAATTCTAAATCCCGTGGAAAGTTTTTACTTTACTCTTTTTAATGTTGACTGAGAGTTTCCACATAACAACATTAACGACGACGACGACGACGACGACGACGATGCTGTTAACCATTCGGTGGCAATGATGGCGGTACTACTGCTGTTGATAACAAGATGATGATGATGATGATGACGATGATGACGACGATGATGATAGTTTAACTTTAAAGGTTCCATAATAATAATCCTATGATATTTTTTCGTGAAAAGTCACTACATTTCTTTACTTCAAAGCTGACGATGTATCTTTGTTGCATACTGTAAAGTAATGTCATTAGTATTGCATGTGAACTTTAGAACATAGCGCCGTACATAATCTATTTTCTGTTACGTGTGTGTAATGTCTTCTCTTTTACACTTTCCCTGACAATAAATCATGTAATGCCCTCACAGTTCAAATTCTTTCAAATATATCGCTACCGTAAGTCTGTTGTGACCTTCAACCTTAGTGCATCGGCTCCGCGCATCTGTACTTCTCTGATGAAAGATTAAATTATAAGTATCAGGCGCAAACACACTTAATTGTGACGTCATCTGTGTATTATGACGCATACCAATTGCCACCTTGTAATAAGGTCTGTGTTCTATCACCACAAGAAAGAATTCCTTATCTTTTCCTCCTACATTTTTTTAAAGTCGTTAAATTCTGCACTAAAGCTATTGTCGAGTTAAGATCGCAGCAAATGCAATCTAAATTAAGTGATACCGTTATCAGAGTGTACAGTTCTCTAGGGTAGAAATATGATCACCAGCGTTCCGTCAGTGAGAACATCATGACGTAAGGGAGGTAAGACACTGAGAGAACAGCAGACGACTCGAGCGGAGAATTGAAAAAGTTGACAGTGTCTGCAAACAGGGATTTTCGTTGAAATAATCAAGGTAGTGGTACATTTAGGGATGCGTTGAAGTGTTGAAATATGACAGGGATATATTAGATGAATGGTCAATTAATGTATATTATATCTTGAAGGTTTTTTTCGTTTCTTCCTTTATTATTATTATTATTATTTTGTTTTTGGTTTAGCCCCCCCCCCCCCCCCCCCCCCCCCCTTCGTTTGTTATTTTCCAACGCAAATATGGTTTAGGATTTAGGAATTTTATGAGTACTGTAATAAAAGAAATTGACATTTAATTTTTGTTAAAAATTAAACACAAAAATTAAAAAAATTACAAATTCAATATTATATGCTGAGTAAAATGTAGTAGTCAGTAGTCTCTATGGCCAAAGCTAATATGGTTTAGCAACTTTTCCAGTAATGAAAAAAATGGAAATTTCATTTTTTTCAAAACTTCAATAAAAAATTTAATTTAATTTTCCGGTGGTGTGGGGTCTTTTTTTTTAGAAAAAAAAAAATTATGGCTCTCAAATAGCTTTAAACGATAATCTTGCTCTGATAAAAAAAAAAAAAATACTCAATTATAAACTGATTAAAAAAAACCCGTATCTTCAAGTGAAAGTGAAAAACAGAAATATCCCGGGCTTGAAGACCCCCACTCCCCGAAAAGTATATGGTCGGTCCCAAATAAATTACCCGTTTTATTTATGTAGTTGTAACAGTGTAGTAAGAGTGGAAAATGATAGAGGAATAACAACAGTTTCCACATAGAACCAGTTATTACACGATACTGATTTATGATTTTGTACAGTATTGTTTTAGTAAATACATTACAAACGTCAAAATAAAGGTGAAGTACATTTTATATCTTCAGCTTACTAAAATACTGTACAGGACTAGAATAGTGTGCTTACTGGTTCCATGTGACGTCTGCTGTAAATTCTACTTGTAATAATATTAATAAAAATACTATGATGATGATATTCAAGATATTAGTTGAAGAAAAAAAGAAGCTATCTTCAGGTGAAAGTGAAAAACAAAAATATTCCCCAACCCCCCGAAAAGCAAATGGTCGGTCCCAAACAACAACATAAGGTATTATTATGTGTTTGTTAAACGGGTATCCGCATGCTATCCCCTTTTTGATCGAAAATTTTTATGCTGGAGCTTCTTTTGTGTATATATGATTATTAGTTGGGGATCTCAAGTGTTTCCAAATTATGACCTTAGAGCTAAGTCCGGGGGGGATGGGGTACTGATGAACCAAGGGATCAGTTTCAGTTACATATATAATTGTGTATTTCATGCGTAGTGAATGTGTATATCAATATACAACTCTCTACTTATTTTAAAATGTATATAAAAAAAACCTACCCCTTTATCCCCACCCCAGGATCGTGATAAAAACTATAATAGTGTTAGCACAATCTATGTCTATCTATAGGACTTATAAATGACCCAAGTTTTATCTGTGTAGTTGTAACAGTGTAGTAAGAGTTTAAAATGATAGAGGGATATCAACAGTTTCCACATAGAACCAGTTATCACACGATACTGATTCATGATTCTGTGCAGTATTATTTTTACTAAAATACTGTACCGAACTAGAATAGTGTGCTTACTGGTTCCATGTGACGTCTGCTGTAAATCCGTCTTGTAATAATAATAATAATAATAATAATAATACTATGATTATGATATAACCATAATTATCATATTGTATTTTGTGTATTGTCCTAATTATGGAATAATTTACTTATTTAAAATATATGTAATTAGCCCCATCTCAATCACGTCATCGCCCCAGAAGTATTGTTCTGTATTGAGGCGTGGAATGTCCATTTTTGCAGATGGTTGTGGTGGTGGTTAAAAGTTATGACAGTAGAGTATTGTTTAAAGTCATAAATATAATGAAATTCAATCTATGTTGATGTATAAAAGTTATATTGTATTTTAATATAAGTATACATGTCATTATTGATGTTTATAACATTTTTATCTACAGCCAACCTTCACCCCATGGGTATTGTTGTGGATAGAGAAATGCTGATGATCACAGACTGTTATACGAATCAAGTCCGTGTTTACAGACGCCATGACGGCAAGTTATTGTCTACACACCAACCGGAGGCAAATCCCCGTGGCATTTGTTGTGTGAATGACAGGGAAATATGTGTAGCTCTGTTGGACGGTACAATACAAATAATGTCAGTAGAAGACACTGGAGTTATAACAAGGGACACGATACTCAATCTAAAGACACCATTAGATAAATGTTATGGCGTCGGTAAATTCATGGATAAAGTTGTTGTTAGTGGTGTCAAACAGGACACAGTATGTTGGTGTGTTGTGTCGCGTGATGGACATGTCGACGCAGTACACAACATCTGTAAAGGGTCCTGCTTTAGTTTCTTGACGACGACAAAAACCAGCATGGTTTACATCTCGTGTCTTGCCTCCCGTTGTGTCTATGGTTATAATATTCTGAATCCACGTCAACAACCATTTACATACAACCTTGAGGGAGAATGGGATCCACGTGGAATAACTGTAGATGATTATGGATATTTATTCGTGTGTGACTTTAATAAATCCATTCATCATCTGACAGATCAATGTAAGCTAGTGACCAAATACTTGGAGGGGATACCACGTGATCCCAGGGCCTATCCAGATCCCTATGCCATATTCTGGGACCATGGAATTCTGTATGTCGCAAGCTGGATGAGTAATGAGATCACTCTGTTCAAACCAGAGTATCCACATCAACAAGGTAATTACCATATTTTTTTATTTTATTGACATCAACCACACAATTATAACTTTATTATCAATACAAACAATTTAAAATATTTAAAATAAATTTAAAATTAAATAAAAATTTGAAATAACAATTTAGATTTTTTATTTTCATGTTTAAAGTGTACGTCAACATGCCATGGTATAGAATATATAGGCGTCTTTATTGATCATAAGTAAATTAGAAATAAAATATTATTAGTTGTTATAAATTTAATACAAATATAATTTTATATAAGTATATTCATTCCTTATTGTGAATTAATCTGCACCTTACTTATCATCACATACATTTATAGACGAAAATCATGAATGAGTCAGTCAAGTGCGGGTTTGTACACATATTTGCTACCAGGTGGCGCTTTCATTCTGACATCTGCCGCACGCGACATTCATTCCGGTTCCAACTGGATAACAACGCCATTGATTAACCTCGTCTAAAAATAGCGACATACACGAACAGATGTGTTGTAGCGTGTTCTTCTTGATGAGCTTCTATGGTGGTCTTGCAAGGAATTTATTTTTTGACTAGTAATTATAATGGAATGAATAATCGCCATTTAAAGGTATGTGTAATCAGATTCTAAACAACATTACACCTATATTTGATACAATAAATGTCTTGTAAGTAGATGACGGGCATGACTCACAGAGTTGCTTAGCGAACCCTTCGTGTTAAATAAATGTTATTAGACTGGCTATTTTTTACTAAAGTTACGACAGGTACAAGCATTTATCAACCTTGACCTTTCCTAAAAAGAAAGGGCCATAGCACTGTATTTAGTGTAACAAAAAATGGCTGATGTGCAGATGATTTCGGATTTCTGTACTGATAGAAAATTTATGTGGATCAAATAAATTTATTGGTGAATATAATAAGCGAAATTTTGAATCTAGTGCTCTATCGGTTCGTGTTGTAACTGTTTTACTGAGGGAATTTGTTGAAAAAAGACATGCAGCTTTGGAAGAATTAATACAAGAACTGGCGTTCGGGATGAGAAAAAAATCGTTTCTCAGTTTTATTTTATGAATACAAATTGATCAAGGGGAAAAAAAATGGATACTTTACACTTTACGTGTTCTTGTAATATATGGTAGATTGTGTTTCAAAATTTAATGTACAAATTGATAAAATAAGTCAGTATTGCCATTGCCATGTTTGGCTGTCAGGTTACATAGTCTTTGATCATTCCAATAACTGTGCCCTGCTCACCTGAAGTATTGATATTTGAACAAAATTCTAAAATCATCATAAAGTCCAATACAGAAAACTTGAAAAAGAAATCATTTTATTTTTGCCTATGGCATCCAGAGCACAGTGTAACAGAACTCTGTTCAAACTTTAAGTAGTTGCAGCTCATGAGAAGTCACTGCAAGCTTAAGTTTAGGAAACATATTCATAGTCCATGGTGATGTTGCAGTTTATTTCCTGGGAAGGGGAGCACTTTACAATGTATCTGTATTCAGAGGCATGAAAAGTCATTTTCATGCCTAATTTTTTTAAACAATGTCTTATAAAAGAGTTTTTAGCAAATAATTCAACATGGTCAAAGGCTATGAACTATTTAACAGATTTGTTTTATTTAGCCGATTTGGGCTCGGCCAATGTGGTTATGTGAGAAAGCTTGCCAGTAGCTTCCCGTGGGTCGGTGGTTCTTCCCAGGATTGCCTGGGTTCTTCCTCCACCAGATATACTGGCCACCATGTATAGCCTATCATGTGCTGAAAAATGGTGTTAAACCCATAAAACCAAACCAATACTTATTACAGTGAAACATGTACAATGGACATTGGACCGCTAAAATTGTATATTCTTTTTAGGCATTTGTAGTTTCTATAGAGGTTTAAAAATGTCAGATACAAAACATGCGACTCAGAAAATGTTCTTTTTAAGAGCAGGTCTTTTATGAAAGTGTCTGTAAAGACAAGTTTTAGTACAAGTAAGTGGAAGAATTGAGATATGTTGCTTACATGCTACTATTCCTCCCTCAACAATATGTACATCCCTGTTGCATTCAGAATCTTGGAAAAAAAAAAAAAAATTATTTCTAAATCTGTATGCAGAGCCAAAAAAACTGATATAATATGAAATCGGATGAAGTCCTCTACATATGCATATCAACATGCATATCAAGTTCATTTGTCTGCATCAGCTGGTTTTTCTAAATTGAGGTAAAAAAAATTTGTAAAAGAAAGCCAAATCCAAAATGTTACTAAATGTGTAAATATTGGAAAAATGGCTGTGATGGTCTGAAAATCCATTCAGGTCAGTTACAAGTTATTACAAAACATGGTTACTAAATTTTATTGTCATCCATAAGTGATTGTTGGTTAACCATGCCAGCAGGTTTTTAAAAAAAATAAAGAAGTTTCCTTCCAAACTTTTAAATAGATGAAAAAAATTAATACCTAAGGACAGAGTCACAATAACCTCAACAGGTATTAGGACCTACTCAACATCTAAATATTTGATTTGGTCTGGTTTGGCTCAATAGTTTTTTTTTTTAGATACCTTGTAAATGCAAAAACAAGGTTTTGGTCAAGAAGTTGAAAAAGAATGTGGTTTTTTTTGCCTATGGTATCCATAGGTAAATCGAAATTATTTGTTACAGTTGCATGCATGAAGTGTCAATATATATTGTGCTAATTGAGAGAGATGTGAAAAGAAACATTGATCATAATACTAGCAATTGGACAAAGTACATTACGGTGACTTGTTCACCACACATCCCTCTAGATGCATCCACTTATCAAGTTTCCCCAATATGCAAACTTCAGTGATTTATGACAACAGTTTGAGCAGTGCAGGTTATTAAAAGTAACTTGCATGAAGAGGGGGGGGGGGGCATATAACAGTGTAACAGCACTCTGTTCGAACTTTAAGTAGTCACAGCTCATGAGAAGTCACTGCAAACTTCATTTTAGGAAACATATTCATATTCCCTGGTGATTGTAGTTTATTTCCTGGGAAGGGGAGCACATTACAATCGGTACTTCAGAGGCATGAAAAGTCACTGCAAGCATAATTTTGTAAAACAATGTCTTATAAAAGAGTTTTGAGCAAATAATTCAACATGTTCAAAGGTGTATGAACTATGTGTTACTGTCACCTACTTTGGGTATAGCAATATAGTATTTCTTTAGGTGGGTACATGTGCATATTTGCAATGTGGCAACATGTACAAGCCAACTGGATGCAGAAAATTCTATATGTGTAAAACCAAGATTGTTCATTGAAACACACCTTAACTTTGGGTGTTTTTGGAATGCATTCATCTAGCAGAACATTCATCGCATAGTACTTGCACTTTGGTAACATATCTCTGCCACCCTACCATGATGATATCATTCTATTATACTGTTATAAAGATAAATAAATAAAATAACAAAACTAAATAAAAAAAGAAAGAAATTAAATAATATTTCAATGAATAAATTGTCAAGTACAGAAAGTTGACAATTAGAGTGGAAGAATAAATAAAACGGTACTTAAAAATTAAAGGGTGGGGTTTTGGACCTCGTATTAAGATCGAGTTGAGGTATGTTAGATTCCCACCACCTTATTATATTTAGTATGGATATGTTAGATGGAGAAGTCTTATGCAGATTGTGTACTATACTGCTGTTGTTATGATAGCTTTTGCTGTATTATCCCCAAAACATGAATTAGAAGTGGATACTATGTGTTCATACATGTATGTGGATTTTGACTTACTGCTGCAGGGTTCTAATTTTTGTTATCAGTTAGTTACATAGTGTTTTGGTGGTATTGTTGTTGCCATTATTAAAATTATTTTCATTTGCCCTTGCATTCTTGGTCCTAGTTATAGTGTCAGAGTTTGTAGCATTGTGTGTGTTGGGGGGGGGGGGGAGTTAAGACATTCATGTGGTTTATGCTTTTTAGTTGCGTGCTTGGGTTTGGATGGCTAGTTAAGTTTGTTTTGACTTACCAGTACTTTCCTAACTTCGAGATTTTTCTATCGGGGACAATTTTGGAGATTTATTGCTTGA
The DNA here is from genome assembly GCA_029931535.1 of Margaritifera margaritifera. Lineage (NCBI taxonomy): Eukaryota > Metazoa > Mollusca > Bivalvia > Unionida > Margaritiferidae > Margaritifera > Margaritifera margaritifera. Next base: position 3,746,003 of record JAQPZY010001531.1, read on the forward strand.
TTGCCCCCCTGGTTTCTACATTTAATTACTTATTGATTTATATTCCCTTTGCTTATATTTTTAAATTTGTTCGTTGAAATATATCAACTTGTTAACACCTTACCATCATCCAATGGTGGATTCACAGCATATGTGTTTGATTGCTATATTCCAATGATTAATTGACAGTCAAGTTCGCTGACTCCAAGTCTTATCTTCAACATAGCAAACTGACTGTCTGGAATGGATAGGGTCTTGATTTTATAAGTGGTGTTCAGATTGTTTATTTGTTTTTGGTTACCCTAAAGGTGTTACCTTACTTAGTTTTAATTGTATTTAGGTTGTGGTCAGCTTGGTTTGATTTTTTTTTCTTTCCTCTAACGTTGAAATTTTAATTGTTCCTAAGTTCATGGTTATCCTACAGATGTCTATGTGTTTGTTTATTTGTTTTTGAATTAATACAGTTTTGTGTCAGGGTTGTGCTTGCCTCCAGAGAACCCTTGTCGAGCTGGTTCACACCTATCACTACATTTAATCTAGATGCTAACTGGATTTTATTTTAAGATGTCACATGACAGGGTTATCCTGCATATATTATCGTAAATAATATTAATATTGTGTGTTCAATTTGAAATTCTGTGTTGTTCCTATGTTTTTTTTATATTTTATTTATCTATTTAATTGTGGTACTGTTTTTTGTTTTTCATTGTTATAATTTTCATTCATTTTCTATTTCTGGGAGGATCCCCAGGATATTTTGTACATCAACTTTTGTCTTTTAGACACCCAGTTTCAGAAAGTCTGGGTAGGGTCTCAGGCTGGTGGGTTGTTTGTTGGGAGTGTTGTGGATCTATTTATTTCTGGTTAAGCCTTAGATGTTGGATTATTTTTTTTTTTTTGAAAATTGTCCTCTTTTTTCCCATTTCTGAGATGAAGCCCTGGATATTTTTGTATGTCAATATTTGTGAGATCCTTTTTAAGAAAGTCAGGCCAGAAAAAATTATATGTGTGGTTCAGGTTACATAGCCAAAAAAGTAGGGTAGGTCTGTAGGCTTGGTTTAAAAAAAAAAATTAAATCCCTGGGGTGTTATGTATGATGTTTATATAATATTATAAATATTTTAGGAAATTGTAAATGTTTCTTCACTTTAATATTTGCTTAAATCTTTATGTTTATTAGGAAAAACATGTATAACTAGTGTCCTTGAATTAGGTTGTTTTGATCAATATGTTTTCTCAATTTGAAGGTCAAGGTTGATTTTGTTTACAGTTAGAATTCCATTAAGATGACACACATTCTAGAACATTCTGTCATGTGACCAATCTAGAACATTCTGTCATGTGACCAATCTTTATATATATCATGTTTGGTAGACATTTTTTCAGTTCGACATTACCATCAGTCTTGTAAAGAGCTATTACAGTTGTGAAAATTGATTCCAAATTCTAAGAGAGGAATTATTTTAATTATTCATTGGATTATTAACAGTGCTCATAAACTTTTGGATTTTGGATTTTGATTGACAATTTTGGAATTTATGTGAACTTATTCAGAGATTTTGGATTACTTCATTTTGACTTCAGCACATCAAGATTTCTAGTACATCAGGACTTTGGAGACCATTGGCACATAATAACATTCAAGGACACATTCTATATTTAGGACTTGTGATTAGAACAATCATTCTTATTGGATTATTAGGATACATAAACACATTACTGTAAGTGACTTTTTGATTTTTCATTTTAATTATCTAGTAATAAATTGCTTGTTGATTTTTACTTGATTTGTTGGTTTCACTTTCTTTCTGTTACATTTTTCTTAGACCATAGAGTCGTAACAGGGGTCATGCTAACAGGGAACGTGGGCAACTAAGTTGCCGAAAAAATTGAAACTTCACCTTCTTGTATTATGAAAGCAAAAATAACTTTGCCCTGTCATTTTTTTTTTATAGATCTGCACCAAGTGTCTCTAGTTTACTGGTTTTGTGATGCCCGCAACCCAGCCAAGTAGTGTTAAGCACCAGGCAAAATGGATTGCATGTTGCCTTGGCATGTGTTGATATCAATTGCGTCAACAAAACAAACTCTTGCTCATTCACAGGCATGTGTTTTAATAGCTGACTGACCAATTAACTCTTTCGCCTCGCAAGATATCGCTGCCTGATTTCTGCAAGTTATCATTTGATGCTGAAAACTTAATAACTTGTGTTTCGAAACAAAATCATCTGTATGTAAATAACAATTTGTGTTTTAAGAATAGAATCGGTGAAAAGCACTTTCTAAATATATTGTCTAAAGATTTTAACTGACGTGCTTCCATTATTTTCTTCATAAAATCAGTTTAAAACCGTAATTGAACCTGCTAAGGGGTAATAATGGCGGACATCGCTGTGTGTTGGAAGTACGTCTTCATTAGACTGTCTGTTTTCGTAATTCATTGGGCACAAACATTAAGGAAATTATACAATTTGTAGAAAGCAAAGTGTAACTGTTATGTGATAAAAGATTTAGCCTAGAAATAGAAATTTGTTGGTCAGAAACGTATGGGTCAATTCTGTGTTGTAGAATGCTGTAACTTAAGGTCAAGGTTGTTAGCTTACATCACACATTTTTGTGCAAATACGAGAAAAAGAAGCAAAGAAAAAATATCCAACCAGTACACATTATTACGCACGCGGAGACAAATATTAAAAGCATACATTTTCAATTCTATCTAGGGATTGTTGCAACGAAGCTAGAAAGTGAGTGGTCATATGAAGAAAATCCCTGTTTCTAAAAATAGATGCATCTACTTTTAAAAACAATATCAAAAATGACAGTCAAAAGATTCACATTTGATTTAGACTCGACTCCCTCAAAATGCAGTTGTAAAGATGAGATTAATCATCAGTGACTACTGTGGTTTGAATGAATGAACACTATGATGTTAAAGACACATGTACATGTGCTCGCAAGTGCGTGTTATAGCCTAATATAGGGGTTGTTTCAAACCAATTTGGTAATGTTTTCGACTGCCATTTTCTAGTGAAGTAACAAAAAATTAAATTTCTTTTCTAAGTGGCAGTTGCTCAAGTATTTTTACCTATTTGTAATTACAATACTGTAATCTAGGTACTCCTGTCAGTTACATTTAATTACAATGTATAGTTTTTCTGCTATGCTTTTTTGAAGTCATATGGCCAAAATACATTGCATATTTCTCTCCATCTAAACATATAACACTTTTAAGTATGAATACACTACATATGAGTATGATACATTCATATGCTTACAAAATGTGTTTATAATATACATACAACAAAGAGAATTTTCTACCTGAAGATAGAGTATTGCTTAAAACTAATGTTAAATGCAAATACGCATAATGAGAAATACAGGACACAGTTCAAATAAGAGAACTATAACACACAAACATATATATATATATAGTGTTTCTTGCATCGCTGCCACTTCTCCCTCTTCTGCTCTCACTTACCACTATTCTGTCCAAAAGGAGAAATCACTTCTCCCTAAAATTAAAGTCTAGCTTGACCCCTGAAATCCATGGATGTATATGTAATATAATTAAGGCTCATAGCGAGTAAACGTTCTGCCTTAAGAAACGTCTTTATGTATTTATGTACCCTTGGCAGCGAATTTTGTTAATGGAAGAAGACTCCAGGTGCTCTTCAATCCATTTTCAAGACTAGAACCATGAACCGTCGGCAAACAAATGACAATTTTCTCACACAGGCTCAAGTGGATTCGGACTTCTGCAGCTTATGGTGACAACTTACAAACAACATCATTATCTGTTTCATACGTTTTAATTTGCTGGCTATTTGTTTTAATGTATACATACAGGGCTGAGCAAATCCCATAGCCTGACGTCCCAGACTATTCATTTTCGAAGTTGGGGACATACAATTTTCCACGTCGCTAGTCCGGGACAGGTGCTTTTTTCCTATTTTAAAAAAGTCGGGGAAGTCTTTATTTTTGTGCTTTAATCACTCTATCTACCTTCATTTGGCCATTCATACCCTTTGTGCGTACTGAATACTTGATTCTACCCCTCTCCATGTATAGGTTTACATCCTGTATAACACCTACAGGTGGTCAGCGATAACTGTCGCATATGTGCACATTCTGTTACCGCTTGACTGCATATTGGGCTAAGCGACAAAGTTATTGGCAAATCAAAACACATCAAACAAAACAAAGCCGGTATGATTATTTATCTCTGTTTTAAGCGGCTTTATTACATTGTGTTTACTCAAACCAGATCCTCATAAGTGACTCACTCTGATTTTAATCCAGCGAGTCAGCTTAATTAAAAGTAAGGTGGGACAAGTGAAAAGTAAGGTGGAACAAGTGGATGAAAAAAAATATAGCTCAGCCCTGACATTTAGCATGTAAAACAAATCTCGGTCTGAAAATGAGCATGGTGAATTTAGCTTTGCTTAATACCATCTATATGTCTGTCAGACTTGATTTATACTAGAGACATTTCTAACCTCGCATCCGTCCTTGTCTGCAGCTGTTGGCAAAACCGAACAGAGTATATAGTCTTCTTTCTGGCTGACGACTGGGTGTTTTGATTGAAACGGGTCCATGAATGTTCAATCATGACTCACTGTCATTAAATAATTTCCACTGTTGCCATGCTGGTAGTTATTAAGCTTTACAACGAGTAGAGTATGTTGTTTATTGTTCATCACTGCAAATTTCCATTTTACAAGCAAACGAGCTCATAAACCGAGTGTTCTTATTGTTACTTTGGTATATGGTCTAATTCGGTACAAATCATCATGTTACAGACAGAGTTAGCGACTCCGCACTTTTTTTCTTTCTTTTTTTTTTTTTTTTTTGTTTTAGCGAAAAAAAACGGTAGCGTCGAAGGGTAAACACTTGGGTCGGTCGGGTAACCTGAACCAAACATACTTTTTCTTGTGGCCTCGGGGTATTGGGCTGGGGCTGGTAGTTTTTGTTTGGTTTGAAAAGTACTACTTGCCAAGTTGTACGTTTGGCTCGAGTTGAAAATATGTCTGAGGGTTTCTGGGGTGGGACAGTGCAGACAGTTTATACCTGCTTCTTTAATACCCGTGAGAAATTTTCCAAAGCTACTGGCTAATAGGGTTTTGCCTGTCCTTAGCCTATTTGTGATTTTGTTGTCATACGGGTTGTCCATGGTGTTCCTGTTGACTTTTGCATTTTAAACAGGGTGTGACCCTTTTTAGTGCTGTTCCATTCTGCTTGCCATTTTTTCTTCTCTTTTTTTCTTCTAATCATGCTGAAGATTTCCTGGATGCTGTATTCCAAGATGTGTACAGTTGATTCATATAAATAAGCTTTGGTTATTTTATCTGCTTTTTCTTTGCTATGGATGTCAGTGTGGTATGGGAACGACAGGAATTCTACAATATGATTGTTCTTCTCTAGGTTTTTCAGTCTCAAGAAGACTTCTCTTACCATATGGTCTCTACTAGGGGAGTTACTTGTTTCTAGAGATCATAGCACACTGAGGGAGTCACTTAGGATTACAGCTTTTGGGATGTTATTGTTTTTAATCCATTCCATTGCTTGGGTTATGGCCCACAATTCTACTGTGTAAGTAGAGCAATGGTCAGGTTGTGCCCACAGTTGATATTTTTCTCTGGAATCACTATAGCTGCTGATGTGCACTTGGGATCTGGGGATTTTGTCCCGTCTGTAAATTTGGGTGTATCTCCCATACCTATAGTCTACTTCTGATAATATTTTAACCCTCATTTTAGGGATTTGTCCAGTTTATCCCCATATTTAAGTGTGTCCAGGTTAACTTCAGGGAGGGTACATGTCCATGGGGCCAAGTCAGGGTATTTAGTGGTTTCTGCCTGTATTGTTTAATTCCTTTTGAAGGACCTGGAGTTTCTTAACACTGGGAGGATTTTTGGCTAGTTTATGTCGAAAGGGCTTTTTGCTTTTCTCTACAATGGCTCGTATTGGGTGCACCTTATTGTGGATTGAGATCCTGACTGCATATCTTAGCAATAACTCGTATCTTCTCAGATTTAGGGGTCGTTCTCCAGTTAAAATCCTAACTTCTCTGGTTGTGTTATTCAGTACACATGTGGAAATAGCTAGAGCTTTCTACTGAATTTGGTTTAATTTTTTAAGTAAGTCTGGGTTAGGCGATGCATCAGCTTGGCATTCATAATCGTATTAGTGAACGGTACAATGTGAATCGGGGTATGCCCCCCAATCAGAACCCATAGGTTTCTCAATAAGTTTAGATCTTGTCCACATCTCACTAGCTTGGCTATGTGTTTACTCCATGTTAGGTGTTCATCGAACATCATGCCTAGGAATTTTACTACTTTTTAAAATTTGATTTCTAACCCATTTAGGTATTGTTTTGGGATTCTCCTGCTATATTTGAATCTATTTTGTGTAAATACAATCTCTACAGTCATTCCAGGGGATAGTTTGAATCCCCGCCTGTCGGTTCACTGACCAAATCTCATCTAGTCCATTCTGTAGTCTGCCAACTACAGTGTCACTGGAGGGGTTGCCTTCCTTCCAGATACCACTGTCTGCAAATTGGGATAGATCCAAGTGATACGGGTCTACCCCTTTTACCAGGTCATTAATCATGATATTGAAGACAGTTGGACTTATAACACTCCCTGAGGTGGTTTCATTATTAAGTTCATGTACTTTTCGGGTATTGATTGCCTACTCTTGTTTGTAACTTGTGACCTGTTAAAAAGTTTGTTATCCATTGATGCATGGTGATTCCATAATGATTTAATTTCGTTATGAGACCGTTTGTCCATATTAGGTCATATGCTTTTTCTAGGTCTAGGAATAACTGCCATGAGGTTTTTATCGTGTTTCCTTTTTGCAATAAATGTCAGCCTTATGTTGGTTTCCAAGCGTACCAATTGATCCACAGTGGATCTTTTATTATGGAAACCATTGGTTCTGGAATAGCAAACCTTTACTTTCTAGGTGGTATTTGATCCAGTTATTTATCATCGTCTCCATGATTTTGCATATATTGTTGGTGAGTGAGATGGGTCTATGATTTTACATCTGTTGGATCCTTGCCTTGTTTTGGCACTGGGACTACTACTGCTGGTTTCCAGTATTCTGGGATTTCTTCTGAGTGCTAAATCCTGTTCAACAGATCTAGAATCGCCAGTTCTGTCGTTTGGGAAGATTTTATAGGTTGCATATCCTAGCATGTCTTCCCCAGGCGATGTGGGTTTTTTTTCTTGCCAAGTGCTTTGTGCCATTCATATAGGGTGAAATCAGCATTTAATGGGCTTGAGTGGTCACCTCTTATACATTTTTGGGGTATTTTTCTCTACTTTGGCGCTGTATTTCTGAAATGTATCTGTATGGTTGGAATTACAGTGGGTTGCAAGTTTTATCTGCTTTTTCTCTATCAGAGTCAAGTACTTCCAGCTTTGAGGTAGAGAACAGTGCTTTACCCTATAATTTCTTGATTTTGGCCCATGCCTGTTTGGAGTCTATCGTATAGTTTATTGTTGAGCAGAAATCTTTCCATGAGTTTTGTTTCGCTTCGTAAATAATTTTTTTGACCAATCGTTTTTTTTTACTTTGTATGCTAGGAATCCCGAGACCTTTTAGTGTGTCTGAATATATTAAGTGCTTTCTTTTTATCTCTAACAGCTAGCGCTCAGTCATTGTTCCACCAAAGTACGAATTGTTTACTGCCCTGCCCCACTGATTTGGGTATGGATTTTTCCACGTATCAACATGCTCACTTGATAGAGAATTGTTGATACATGTATCCATCTCTGTTAACACATGTACCATACCCTTACCACAAATGAATGTCACTGTGACCGGTAATTAACATTTTACTGACTTGGGTTAAGATTTTGCATTGAGCTGTTGTAACTAGATTAATGAAACTTGGTAAGGGGATGCATCTCCTTGAGTAGTACTCAAGATCCATATTTCATACTTAAATTTAAATGTTACCCTTACACACAAAAAGTCATTGTGAAATACATTTTACATTTTGATGGCTTAGGTTAACCCTTTACTGCGCATCAGTCTGGAGGCTGGACTGCCTGATTTGCACAGGATTTATCCATTAATTCAATAATTTGGCATCACTTTTGAGTTTACTTCTTGTACAATAATAATTTTCCTTATAGTGGGAAATTTGTTGTGGACACTGGATGGATATTAGGTATACTTTATTTCAGCATACAGGGGATAAAATGGTTGGTTGCCATGGCAACCAAATCCAGCCTAAAATGTGTACAAATCATGACAAAATTGCATATTTTTCAGTATTTATTTATATTAGGCTTGCTATTTTCTTGCAAAATCAGTCATGTTTTGAATTTTTTTCATTTTTGATTGAGAAAAGTGATATTTTCTAATTATTTGGCTTGGATTGTCCAAGTTCCACCAAAAATATAGGCACAACAAGTGTTTTGTTTTGCACAGGATTTATCCATTAATTCAATAATTTGCCATCACTTTTGAGTTTACTTCTTGTGCAATAATAATTTTCCTTATAGTGGGAAATTTGTTGTGGACACTGGATGGATATTGGATATACTTTATTTCAGCATACAAGGGAGTAATGGTTGGTTGCCATGGCAAAAAAATCAGGCCTAGAATGTGTACAAATCATGACAAAATTGCATATTTTTCATTATTCATTTATATTAGGCTTATTATTTTCTTTGCAAAATTAGTCATGCTTTGAATTTTTTTTCATTTTTGATTGAGAAAAGTGAGAATTTCTAATTATTTAGCTTGGATTGTCCAAGTTTCACCAAATAAAGGCACAACAGGTGCTTTGTTTTGCACAGGATTTATCCATTCAATAATTTGGCATCAATTTTGAGTTACTTCTTGTGCAATAATAATTTTGCTTATAGTGGGAAATTTGTTGTGGACACTGGATGGATATTGTGTATACTTTATTTCAGCATACAGGGGATGAAATGGTTGGTTGCCATGGCAACCAAATCCAGCCTAGAATGTGTACAAATCATGACAAAATTGCATATTTTTCATTATTCATTTATATTAGGCTTATTATTTTCTTGCAAAATCAGTCATGCTTTGAATTTTATTTCATTTTTGATTGAGAAAAGTGAGAATTTCTAATTATTTAGCTTGGATTGTCCAAGTTTCACCAAATATAGGCACAACAAGTGTTTTGTTTTGCACAGGATTTATCCGTTAATTCAATAATTTGGCATCAATTTTGAGTTACTTGTGCAATAATAATTTTGCTTATAGTGGGAAATTTGTTGTGGACACTGGATGGATATTGGATATACTTTATTTTAATAGCAGCAATACATTTAGCCATCACTATTATATAGCTTTATTCCTTTTTCGTGTCGAAAAACTCGTCCGTTCGATGTGAAAACATTCTCCCACTAAAATGGAGAATTTGTCAACAAGCCACGTCACGCCCGTGCATCTCTCTGCGCCTGCGTGAACATTCATCTTTTTCATGGACGCCATACCTGGTGGTTGTGTCGCAAAAACGTAACCTGAGGAAATTGTCTGCTGCGGTTTTTCAACTACATTTTGGACTTCCCTCCTTCTAAATTCATCTGTGTTACAGTTGTCTGTCTCGGCTATATGTGTTTTATGCCGCTATTCGTCAGTGTTTAGTTCTAGGAAGAGTTTTTCTAGTTCTCCACGTGTACTCTACCCTTAGAGGGGTTAGCGTAAACAATATATCTTGTTTCTTTTCAGGTACACGGTAAGTCGTCTATGTCATTACAACGCGACATAGAACAACTGTGATAGCGCCGCAATTAACAGGCGCATAATTTTACAGAATTAATATTTCATTTATATATTATTCTCCTACTATTTAAACTGTTTCTTTATTATCTATGTGTGTCGCGTCGCATGCTTTTCTTGTATTTTCCTGAGAACAATAAAGCTTGTCAAGTGAACTAGCTTCTAATATCTCTTGGGAAGAACATATATATGTATATTGTTTACCTGTAGCAAACTAACCACTGTGGTGCAGATAGCCCGCAAAGTATATGGTGAACGGGTATGTATAGAGTACGCGACATACCAAAAAAAGGTGAGTTTTCTACGTGTAGATTTTAAAGGTGAGTTTACACGTTGTTATTATTATTGGTTGATATTTCAATAATATTTATTTCAGATAATATTTATTTCAGATAAAAAGAAACAATGCCAGCAAATCAGTCTGTAGGTAAGTGTGGCCATAAGAAGGCCCCATGGGATACACACTCAGACTGTCTTACCTGTTCCAAGTGTAAGCGGAACAGTCGCTGCAATATCTGTACAAATTGGACCAATGAAACCTGGAATCTTGCTGATTCCAGGCGTACTTATAGAGGGCGGAAAAAAATAGTTAAATCCCCCTCATCGTCTGATTTCTCTGGATTTTCTTTTACAGGTACTCAGACTAAGGCAACATACAGCAAGAAGGCCACTCTAGTTCACAAGAACATTCCGGGGCCCCAAGAGCCTGCACCAGACTCCCCGGACATAGTTGAGGTCCCTCCTGTAGGGGCCAGTGAACGCTCCAAGAGTAAATCGCATCTCCCGGGAAGGGAGAAGACGAAAAAGAGCAGTAGTGTGTTACTTCCTTCCACCAGGAAGGAAGTGTACCACTCCAAACATTCCCAAAGTAGCGTGTCGCACCCTCTCGAGGAGGGGCTACACCGCACCTTGGGTAGTAATGAAGACAGACGGACATCTGAGATGTCGTCTGACCGGTCACTGACCGGTCCGGTCAGTGTCGGGTGACCGGTTTTCCGGTCAGTGTCGGGTGACCGGTTTTCCGGTCAATGTCTTCTGACCGGTCACTGACCGGTGACCGGTTCGGTCACCGGTCAGTGTCGGGTGACCGGTCCACCGGTCACCGGTCAATTCTTGTGACCGGTCACTGACCGGTGACCGGTCCGGTCACCGGTCAGTGTCAGGTGACCGGGTACCCGGTACCGGTTACCGGTCTTTGGTTGATCACCGGTCACCGGTCACATCGTTCCGGTGACCGGTCATCCAATACCGGTCACCGGTCATAGGCCACCTGTCTTCTCGTACCAGTCACCGACGTCACACTGATCAACAATCAGAAGCCTCGTCGTACGGAAGGTCGCAGACCAGGGAAGGGGATCGGATCGGTATCCCCCCTTCCCTATTATACCAATGAATAAATACGGGATGTGGGGACCAACATCTCATAATAATTGGCCCCTTATGCCCCCTTGGGCTACTGGATCCTGGACTCTGAGTAGAAACGATGTTGCGGCTCGTGTTCCGCCATCGCCTCCTCGCCAGGTAGCATCCACTAGTAGATCCCGACGCCTAGCATCATCCGCGAAAGGCAAGCGGTCTCGTCTTTCTCCTGGAACATCTAGAACACCTAGAGCCCCTACTTAGCATGACAAACAAGTACGGGAAATGGCGCATAGTGCACCTCTGTTACCTTCTCCAAAGGACATTGTGTCGCCCGGCCACCCTCCTGCTCGGAGTGTTCTAGATGATGATGCTTTATCTATCATTGTCGATTCCAACGACTACGAACTGGAAGCAACTAGACCCAGCTTCCCTCAACCAGAGGAAGCGGAAGAGATATGGTCTTTTGATAAGGCAGTAAATGAAGTTTACCGCCTACTACCTACGGATTTGTGCCCGAAACCGTCTGGTTCACAGTCCAAGAAGATCCTCTCCAGTTTGGAAAAGATCTCCGGGGCTCAACCACAATCAGATCTTCTGCTCCTTCCGCATTCCTCTACAATTGAGGAAATATCACAGAGGTTCTCCTCAGGCTAGGACATCGCTAGACGGCGCAAAGGGTGGGCTGTCCCAGCCTCTACTTTAAGACCTATGGTCTCTGCCTCTAGTTACCGGGTACATTCCCCGAAGTGGCCTGTTAAACCTCCTCAATTGGATGCAGATGCATCTCAAGTCGGCTTGACAACGGGAACCTGGGCACGCCTTCCTATTAAGACGATCGAAGCCATTGAGCAGAAGGTCCGTCTTCTGACCACCATAGCTTCTCATGCGGACCTCTTCTCAGCTACGTCGTTTAGTATGCTGAGGGAGGCCTCTCTGAATCCAGCCGCATTACAGCGTGTGCTGGAAGCTGTTGCCAAGACATCTCGGCATTCACTCGCTATTGCAATGGCCCTTTCAGCGGAACTCCTACACATCCGTCGTGATGTTGCACTGGACTCCTCGAGGGTCTTACTTAGCCACAGTAAAGACCTTGTAAGGGCTGCTCCTTTGGAAGCTGAGAGTCTCTTCGGAGGTCTCATCCCCACTGTGGCCTCACAAGATTTGAAGGACCATCAACATAGGTCCTTCACAACTGCACCTGGCCCATCGCAATCGGCCAGGAAGCGTACTAATGTGCATCGACCTCAGGGGCCACCTGCTAAATCCTTTAAGCAGGTACAGCCCCAATATAGTGCACAACCTCAATATAGTGCACAACCTCAAGTGAGAGATCCTCGTCAGTCAGGTCCTAGGCATGGACCTAGACGCCGAGGAGCCCCTAGGAAGAAGTTCTACAACCCACCTTCCCTTCCCAAGGAAGGAGGGGGGGGGACGGCCCTAGGGACTCGCACCCTCTCCTGCCATCCATTCCTCTCCCAAACATCCCCGTAGGGGCTCGCCTAGGCCTCTTTTCAGAGGCTTGGGCAAGTATCACGGACGATGGGTGGGTCCTTTCTCTTGTAAGCGAGGGTTACCGTATTCAGTTTCAGGAACAACTTCCACTATCAAGGACCCCCGTATTCTTTCATCAGTCCAATCTGGTGAAACTAAGGGAAGAGGTAAATACCCTTTTACAAAAAGGGGCAGTCGAGAGGGTCCTGAACGATCAGTCTCCTGCATTCTACTCCCGAATCTTCCTGGTCACCAAGAAAAGTGGGAAATTTCGCCTTATTATCGATCTCTCCCCCTTAAACCGTTTTCTTTTGGAGGAACATTTCAAGATGGAGACCACCTCCTCAATCCGAAATGCGATGCGGCCATCGGATTGGGCGGTCTCCATCGACCTTCAAGATGCATATCTTCACATTCCGATTTTTCCACCTCATCAGAAATATCTCCGGTTTTGCTTGGACCAGGAAGTTTTTCAATTCTGGGTTCTGCCGTTCGGAATAGCTTCCGCACCCAGAGTTTTCACCCGAGTTATGGGAGTAATAGCGTCTTATCTACGAGTACGGCCAACCCTGATCCTCCAATACTTCGACGACTGGTTAATCCACAACGTTCAGGTTCAGTCCCTCCATCAGGATCTGTTCCGTTGTTGGTCCACAGTAACTCTATTGGGTCTTTTACCCAACCTCGAGAAGTCAGAACTGATTCCATCCCAAGACTTTGTTTATGTAGGAATCAACTTCCTCACAAACCAGAACTTAGTCCGGGTTCCCGGAGAGCGTATAGATCGAATCCTGGCACTCTTAGAGACCCTACGAGTAAAAACCGTGTTGTCTGCTCGCCTTTACCTATCCCTACTGGGAACCTTGAATGCCGCTGCAGATCTGGTTCCCTTAGGACGGCTCCATATGCGCCCTCTACAGTTTCTCCTACTCGCAAGGTGGAAACCACACAAGGATTCTCTATCAGCTCTGATTCCTCTAGGACCAGATTTCCATCATCATCTACGATGGTGGATGAATCGAGACAGATTCCTAGCTGGGGTCCCCATGCACGCTCCGGATCCCCACTCCTACCTGTTCGCCGACGCGTCAGATTCCGGTTGGGGTTCTCATCTAGAGCCGGAGGGGATAACTCTTCAGGGCCTTTGGACCCTTCACGAGTCGTCCCTCCACATAAACAACCTAGAAATGAAGGCTGTCTTTCTAGCGTTACGAGGGTGCGTCGACAGGGTAAGGGGTCGTTGTGTCATGGTCTCCTCCGACAACACGTCCGTCGTAGAGTATCTCCGACGTCAAGGAGGCACACATGCCCCTTCTCTTTGCGTGGAGGTCTGGAACCTCCTGCGCTGGGCTACCTCGGAGAACATCTCCCTCCGAGTTCGCCACATCCCAGGGAAAAAGAACATCTTAGCGGACAGTCTGTCCAGGTCAGGCAAATCAGTTCTCACAGAATGGACTCTTCACCGTGAAGTGACAGAGTCCCTTTTCTCACTATGGGGAAGGCCCCTCGTGGACTTGTTTGCGACCAGGCTCAACAACAGACTCCCCTTTTACGTCTCCCCAGTCCCGGACCAGAGAGCGTGGGCAGTGGACGCGTTCAGCTTCCAGTGGGATCGTCTGTTCGCATACGCCTTCCCACCGTTCCAATTGCTTCCCCAAGTTCTGCAAAAAGTAAGAACTTCCACTGCCCAGATCATTCTCATTGCTCCGTTATGGCCCCAACGATCGTGGTTCAACGATCTTCTAGATCTATTGATAGATCAACCCAGATCTCTCGCTCACCGGAGGGATCTTCTGTCACAACACCGGGGCTCCCTCCTACACAACAGCCCACACATTCTCCACCTTCACGCTTGGTTCATCTCAAGCGATCTATCCGCCAGAACAAGTTTTCGGGCCGGGTTGCCAGTTGCATCATTCAGGCCAGGAGAGCTTCTACATCCAAGGTCTATGATGCCAGGTGGAGAATCTTCTGTGATTGGTGCAGTAGGAAACGTGTTGATCCCAGCTGTTCCTCTATAACTGCCATTGCTGATTTCCTTTTGTTCCTTTTCGAGAACAAAAGATGTTCAGTATCTACTATCAAGGGCTATAGAGCTGCCATTTCTAACACACTTAAATTCTCTCAGGGCTCGGAGATTGGTTCAGATCCACACCTTGCCGATCTCATTAAGTATTTTGAGCTACAGAGACCTGTCACTCGCTCTCTGACGCCTAGATGGAATCTATCATGTGTTTTATGGTCCTTAACAAAACCCCCTATGAACCATTGAGTGAGGCATCCTTTCAGGATCTCACACTCAAGACGGTATTTTTACTCGCTTTGGCGTCTGCGAGAAGACGTAGCGAGATTCATGCATTGTCGGTGGACACTGGCTGTCTCCGTTTTAATGGCAATTTTGAATCTGTTTCCCTCCTTTGTCAGCCAGG
Organism: Margaritifera margaritifera; assembly: GCA_029931535.1. NCBI lineage: Eukaryota > Metazoa > Mollusca > Bivalvia > Unionida > Margaritiferidae > Margaritifera > Margaritifera margaritifera. The sequence goes on from JAQPZY010001531.1 coordinate 3,761,041, forward strand.
ATTTTTAGCCAAAAATCAATTACCTGCGGTAGCTCCATCACCTATAGAGATCCCCAGTCTTAGTCGAATCTGTGCTGGGGATGATCAAGATAGGCTCTTATGCCCAGTTAGGGCACTGCGTTTCTATCTAAATGCTTCAAAAGTGAAAAGAAAGGGCAGGAAACGTCTTTTCCTTCCTCTTAAGGGCTCCGTTGATATTTCGGCCTCCACGATTTCAAGGTGGATTGTCACCACAATTAAAAGAGCTTACCAGTCCCTTACTGATAGAGACCTTTCCTTTATGAAACTAAAAGCCCATGAGGTTCGAGCCGTCGCTGCCTCATGGGCCTATCTAAATCACTCGTCTCTGGAGGACGTCATGAAGGCAGCATTTTGGCGATCCCATACTACCTTTTCGTCCTTCTACCTCCGCTCATTAGCACATCAAAGCGCAGGCATATTTTCTCTGGGTCCCATAGTTGCGGCACAACATGTGGCCCAGAAGGACTCCAGCAAATAGTAAAGTGGACATCTCCCCTCAAATGGTGAGTAGTTTACATTTTTCCTCTGTTTTTGATCAGTTTAACATCAGCCGACCCACCTAACTGACAAATTCAGCTATATAATAGTGATGGGTAAATGTATTGCTGCTATTAAAATGTAGTTTTTTTTGGGTAAAACTAATTTTAATTATGCAATACTTACCCATCACTATTATCAAATGCCCTCCTCCCACCCCGCTCTGATGCCGTGGCGTAATTTCGTCTATGAAAAAGATGAATGTTCGCGCAGGCGCAGAGAGATGCACGGGCGTGACGTGGCTTGTTGACAAATTCTCCACTTTAAGTGGGAGAATGTTTTCACATCGAACGGACGAGTTTTTCGACACGAAAAAGGAATAAAGCTATATAATAGTGATGGGTAAGTATTGCATAATTAAAATTAGTTTTACCCCCCAAAAAACTACATTTCAGCATACAAGGGAGTAAATGGTTGGTTGTCATGGCAAAAAAATCAGGCCTAGAATGTGTACAAATCATGACAAAATTGCATATTGTTCATTATTCATTTATATTAGGCTTATTATTTTCTTTGCAAAATTAGTCATGCTTTGAATATTTTTCATTTTTGATTGAGAAAAGTGAGAATTTCTAATTATTTATCTTGGATTGTCCAAGTTTCACCAAATATAGGCACAACAGGTGCTTTGTTTTGCACAGGATTTATCCATTAATGCAATAATTTGGCATCAATTTTGAGTTACTTCTTGTGCAATAATAATTTTGCTTATAGTGGGAAATTTGTTGTGGACACTGGATGGATATTGTGTATACTTTATTTCAGCATACAGGGGATGAAATGGTTGGTTGCCATGGCAACCAAATCAGGCCTAGAATGTGTACAAATCGTGACAAAATTGCATATTTTTCATTATTCATTTATATTAGGCTTATTATTTTCTTGCAAAATCAGTCATGCTTTGAATTTTTTTCATTTTTGATTGAGAAAAGAGAATTTCTAATTATTTAGCTTGGATTGTCCAAGTTTCACCAAATATAGGCACAACAGGTGCTTTGTTTTGCACAGGATTTATCCATTAATTCAATAATTTGGCATCAATTTTGAGTTACTTCTTGTGCAATAATAATTTCCTTTAAAGTGGGAAATTCGTTTTTTGACATTGGATGGGTATTGGGCATACTTTATTTCAGGATACAGGGGATGAAATGGTTGGTTGCCATGGCAACCAAATCCAGCCTAGAATGTGTAAAAATCTTGACAAAATTACATATTTTTCATTATTCATTTATATTAAGCTTACTATTTTCTTGCCAAATCAGTCATGCTTTCAATTTTTTTTTAGAAAACCAAGATTTTCTGTTCATTTGGCTTGGATTGTCCAAGTTCCACCAAATATTGGCACAATAGTTGGGTGTTAAGATTGAACACTTAAAGTCAATAAGGTTTTAGATGTACAGTACAGCTCACGTGATTTTTCGGAACCCCACGCATCGCGGTGGGGGTGGAGAGGATTAAGAAAAACCCCTCCACCATCACTCCATGCATCCTGACAGAGTTGTCGCGGAGAATAGCCCTGCACACCACGCTTTCTCGCAGAGTCGCATTCGATCACCACCGCGGAGCGGACGTGGTCTCGATATTATGGGCGTGGTTTACTGTTTATCACACATGCAAGCAGAGGTTGAGAGAGAGACGAGAGGTGGGGGGGGCACCGATTTATCTACATCGTTATCACTCTGGGGAGCAATTTGCTAACTTTTTGATACTGAAAAAAACGTAGTAATTCAGTTAATTATAAATATTTCCTTGTTCTAACGAAGATAATATATGATACATAGTGCCAAATCATATTTTAGATGATGATAACGTAATGACAATGCCTCGCAAACTGTATTAATACTACATTTTGCGCAATGAATCTATTTTTTTTCTCTTTAATACGGTGTTATCGGAATCTAAACATGCATTCATATCCTTATTTCTTTTTCAGTAAACTCAATACAAAATTTTAATGATCATATGAAAGTCAGTGAGATTGTACTACCTGCAATGAAAAGAACGATAAACATCGAACAAATTAATAACAAAGCTGCAGTCATACCTGACTGAAGTGAAACAAAATCGCTCAAGTTCCTATGGTTACTCCATGCATGCGTACTCATTCACATATTGTACGATTTTTTCTGACATCCAATCGCTTAAATAAAGCATTTTTAAGATTTCACATCGTTATTTTATTTTAAACTGTACTAATTTGCATTAATTACCAAAGTAGCGGGTTATTTTAAAATCACAAATGGCCGCAAAAGGTCATCCTAGATTCATGTAGTTGACACGTGCAAGTAACCTAGCACAAGAGAAGCCATCAGCACTGCTGATATTGACGTGTTAATTTCATGTGCTAACTGTAAACCTAAAAGTACAACAGCAGCGCTTCTGCGGGTTTGTTTTCTTTGCCATTGATCTGACAAACTTCCACATCAGATGAAATTAATGTTTAACTTTTTCTTTTCTGTTCGTTTTCCTATTGCATAATACAGAAAAATAAGATGAATAATTTTAGATCATTAACTCTTCTTAGTAAAGTTCCCCTCCCTCTCTCTCTCTCTCATAAAATATGGAATCCAAAGCACTAATGTGCAAGTCTTTGTAATCTATTACTATTAAAAACCGTTTTTTTTGGGGGGGGGGTTGGGGGTTGTACATGCTTCAGTAAGAGTTTAAGTATTCCATGATTGGCTAGCTTTCTTCAATTAGCGGCCGCCTCATTCACACTAAGCCAAAAAGATGTTCCTGCCATTAAAGTTTTTCGTGATTCTGCTTATGTTTTGAAGAGTTTTTCACTAATGCGAGTTTTAAAAAAAACGCTAAAATGCTTATTAATGTTAACCAAAATTGTTCTTTTTCGCTGCTTGACATGTCGACCTTTATAGTCAGTCGCCAGAATTAAAATATCAAAATCTGACTGATTATAAATCTCAACGTACACAAACTGAAATCTGGAAACGTTCAGTAGTGATAAAAAAAGTAACAACGTGCTAGACATTATAGCGTTATGGAGCAAAAGAGAAAGAAATTTTCCCACCACTGCACAGGAACTCCCGAGCACGTGCTCTAAAGTCGTGTGTGTTCATGGGGATCCGCAGGAATTTTCGGGGGGGGGGGGGCGCCGAAGTAAAAGGGATATATTTATTTTTTTTTTTCAATCAGGGCGGGACGAGGCACAGAAACACGCTCAATAACCAAAGGCTCTAACAGTCACAAACAGGAAACTGCATTCTTTAATATCTGCGTAAAAATAATTAAAAGAGTATATTTTATTTTTATATTTTCGCCATAGAAAAATGAGCAAATAATAGGATACACGTGAAGACAATACATCCATGCAAAATGCTCTAAACTTGTTGGAAATTAAAATCTCAGAACATCTCAGATTTTAGAATTTTCCATATTATTTTTCATTTCGGTAATAAGCCGAGTTCAGATTAATTACTAACAATTATCAAACTTCCGTTGTTAATGGCAGGACCAGACCATAATTGCGGCTGTAAAGTACAACGCGTGTTAAGTCAGATGGCTTCATGTGATAAAAACACTGTTCCCAAGCTGAAACTTACATCATCCTTTGATGCAAACCCTTGTTAATATTTTACAACAGTGTTCACAATGGTCACTGCCTTGATTTCTGTAGAACATCCGCTGAAGTCAAGTCTTTATTAGGGAGAGACAATTGAATTTTCCAATGGGGGGGGGGGGGGGGGGGGGGGGGGGGCGGCCCCCGTAAATGCATGAAAACAATTGTCTTTCTCTGATTTTTGTAGTAGACGTTAATCCGTTCCATATTTCACTTAAAATAAATAAATATTGTGATCAAAGAACAAAAAATATCCCGGTCGAAAAAAACAAAACAACATATAAACCCCATATATTAAATGCTCAGTCCCTTACAGTACACATGGAGTCATAATATTCAGCCTCGTCACTCTGCTGTTACTGCTTAAAGACTAAGGACGTGGTTTGCATTTCAGTGTAAATTCAGTGTTTTAGGTTTGTTGTTGTTGGGGGTGGGGGTAAGCAGAAGCGGATGTCAATTTGGATTTTAATTGTCAGAGAATTACTTTCCTTTGGAACAAAATGATAAATTTATTCTGCTTCAGAAGCTCAGCAATGTGTGCTTCTCGTCAAGTCAGTGCATAAGTTTGTTCATATTTCTTTGAAATAAATTAAAATCATAAACTTATTGCAAAAGAAGTCGATCAACCTTTTATAAACAGTAATGTGTACTGAATATACAAGCCTTCTGAAATAATTTTTTTATTGTCCAAATATGATCGAAATAAAGACGACTGATTCTTCAAATGGTATCCGGTTGTAAATCACTCTTGACGTCTCCGTCTTTCCATAGGTGGTCTTCATTCATTGGCTGTTCAGATGTCAATCAGTAATGTTGACTAGCCCCTCCACGGTGGAGTTTACATCGGCGTGCTTGCCGAAACGCGGTGGTGATTTGTAGGTATTTATGCCAATTTATGCCTCCACCGCGGAGTGCTATCGCGGAGCTAGAGTTGAGGGGATTAAGTACCCCACCGCGATGCGTGGGGTTCCGAAAAATCACGTGAGCTGTACTGTATATTCTGTGCTTATATTTTTTTTTTTTATATGTACTCACATGGTCTTAAACATTTAAAATTTACAAAAGTATTTTGGTCTAACATTGAATTTGTTGAAATTTATACCAAATAGCTGTGCTACTATGGTAACAATTAAACAATGCAGTGATAATATTAAAATATTAAAGCTGATTTTATACCTTATCTCCAAAATATGAATGCCTGTGTTCAAATTCAAAAGATGTTGAAACAAAGTTGAAGAATGACAACCAATTCATAAAAACCATAAAGATAAAAGTAGTATAATCAATCTCATGTGTATTTATTCACATTGACGTTTCTGCTGTTATATTTTCCACTTGTTTTTTCATGAGCTCTACATAATTATACAATCCACATTTAATTTTTCATGCAATCAGTACCAAACAGACCAACTGTCGAAATCACTAAAACACTGTCATTTTAAAAGAATTTTATTTATCAACATGTTTTTGCATACAAATGCAGCTTTGCAGAGATTAGACAATATAGACAGACAAATACCGCTTTCAGAAAGTTGGGGAATAGCTTGCTTGTAACCGAAAATATCCTTGATAAGTTACATGTATAATCCACATTGATGAACATTGGGAGAAACACACTTCACTATTGGCACGTAGTCCTACATTGAAAGACGTCCACCCTGATATTTAATTTGTTTGGGTGCGACCAAACAACACATATCAGGGTGGACATCTTACATTTGAGGACTATATTAGCATGCTGACACTGATTTTACGTATAACCTGTGTTAAAAACTATATTACTAACCTGTGGATAAAAAAAATAATCTTGGACGTAAAGGCATTAGAATACTATGCCACCATTTATTACGATAGATAAGCATTAAAGGACTGGTGGTACTAATTATATGAAAGAATAGGAACCATTTTAGAGATGGATGAAGATAAAATAGAGTATATATGGGTTTGGCTGGCCACGATTGAATGATACTGAAACGTTACATTTTTTAGTAAAAAGAATCTTTTGGGAGCTTATCCTATTTGTAACTAAAAAAAAACATAGAGACAATAATTTATTGATGGAATTTCAGTCCTTTTACAGACTTGAATTTGAAAACACTCATTACTGAAATTAGCACCTCATTCTGCAGGTGCGGAATTGAAAACACGTTTCAAAAAGTGTAGATAAAAGAAATGCTGTGCCTCATATGGTTTTCTCTACACAGAAACTTGCATCAAGGATGGGTCTATACTGAAAAATATAGGCTTGATCATGGGCACCCAGAAATGTAAAGTTATTGAGTTTTTAATATCATGGTTTTTCCATAGGTTTACTATGGGAGTTGAATAAGTCTGATTTTATTTGTAAATAATATGAAAAATAATTACTTTTTGTCAACCTCAGAAAGATTTTCATTGGGGAATTAAATACACTTTCAAATATGACAACTGTTGCCATGAAAGGGGGGGGGGGGCTGTAGTGTGTAGATTTGACTATGCTTGGTGGATGTTTTGCACATTGGTTAATATTTATGCAATGAAATATATAAATGTTAGACAATTTGACATTTATAGAATAATTATGGTCACCAATTCAATATTTCCTAACTGTGCTTTGAAACATCATGCTTCAGATATATGATCACTTAGATTTCTACCACCATGCTTAATGCTGATGACCCCTCGTGATTTGTGTCCCAACAGTTTCATTCAGTGAATGTTTTGGAACTTCATATTTTTTGTTTTTTAATTGGCTTATGCCTACCTTTAGTTTTAAATTGCATGTGTTCTGGGGAAATTTTAGGTAATTTCTGTCATTTAAGTCTCCTTTTCTGTAGTAATACATGCACATATAGGTGGTCACCTTGACCTTTTACTCGTTTATTGCATAATATGACACGGCTGATAATATATTTCAATCTTAAATAGAAGACAGATAAATGGTAATGGCAAATCAGGTAACTCTTGATTAGACATTTATTTTAACATTTTTTGTCCTGATTTTCTTAAGTGAATCTCAAATACTTAAATGTTGCTTGAAATGCACCATTGCTGGTGTTGCTATAATTTAATATTCACCAATGTAATCTTTGACAAGCAGAACTATAAACACTGTTTACTTATGGCTGCATTCTACTAATATACATAGGTCTGTCAAGTAAATCAAGGGTGGACATACAATTCAAGGTACTGATCATCTGTAAGTATGTGAACCAGTCTAGAAATGGATGAAGATAATAAAGAGTGTGTATATATATATATATATATATATATATATATATATATATGGGTTTGGCTGGCAATGATTGGTTGATGAAGAAAAGTAACATTTTAGTATCATCCAACCACTTGATGTCGTTTGCCTCCTTCAATCATGCGCCATGTTTCTCGCGATCTATCACGCTTGTTTCGAGATAATGACAAGTGACCGGAATGAACTAAACACTAAAATCAGACAAAATGAGATTTAAACAGATAATTTCATGTAATTTTAAAAAGTCATAATGAAAATCTATATTTTCACTAATGCCTTTTTTGTGTCACACATTTTGGCCTTGAATTTTCTATTATATGCTAAAGATAGCGCCACCGATCACATGTTGGCTTTGTTTACATATTTTGAACAGGATAACCCACTTTGGGAATTTCTACAACTGGATAGCCAATGTAAATATTTGGTTTTAATCATATGGAGTTCTTATACAACGTAAGAAAAATTTACACTCGTAATGTATATTCACTACGGACTTTTTCGTTTCAGTATTATTTCATAATAAACATATATTCTACATCAAAAGACATTGAATCTGTTATAATAAACTGTGTATCCATTCACCAGTGTCTATTTTTAAAGTGCACAAACTGCATATAGAATTAATGGACATTTTTTTATTTTTTATTTTAAAAAAATGGAGACGCTATGAACTAATAGTATCCATACCTTGACCTAACTGGCACATTCTGGTCATATGCCACGTGACTTTTTAGTTTGCGTCATGAACCATGGACGCCACTTCTAGTAATAAGCAAAATGACACACGCTCGGAAAAACGGTAATTATGAACTGATGTACATGAATGCCAAAATTGTTCTCACGCTGTTTAAATGAAGTAGATATAGTTCAACACTTTTTATGTTTTATTTGAATAGATTCTCACAATATTATAACGAATGCATTAAAATTCACCTTAAGTGAACGAAAAGTGGTTGCTCAAGGCTAAAAAGAATCTTTTGAGAGCTGATCCTAGTTGTAACTGAAAAAACAGAGACAATGTTTTATTCATGGAATTCAGTCCGTTTACAGACTTGACTTTGAAACACTCATTAATGAAATTAGTGCCACATTCTGTTGGTGCGGAATTGAAAACACTATTTCAAACACGTAGAAAAATAAAATACCGCGGCTCATATGGTTTTCTCTACACAGAAGCTTGCATCCAGGATGGGTCTATACTGAGGTTTTGATCATGAGCATTCAGAAATATAAAGTTATTCAAGTTTTAATATCATAGTGTTTCCATAGGTTTACTATGGGAATTGAATTAGTACCATGAGTTCAATAGTGTGTGTCTTTGTCTCGAAAAGATTGTTTAATACAGTACAGCTCACGTGATTTTTCGGAACCCCACGCATCGCGGTGGGGTACTTAATCCCCTCCACTCTAGCTCCGCGATAGCACTCCGCGGTGGAGGCATAAATTGGCATAAATACCTACAAATCACCACCGCGTTTCGGCAGGCATGCCGATATAAACTTCACCGTGGAGGGGCTAGTCGACATTACTGATTGACATCTGAACAGCCAATGAATGAAGACCACCTATGGAAAGACTGAGACGTCAAGAGTGATTTACAACTGGATACCATCTGAAGAATCAGTCGTTTTTATTTCGATCATATATTTGGACAGTAAAAAAATAATTTCAAAAGTCTTGTATATTCAATACACATTACTGTTTATAAAAGGTTGATCGACTTCTTTTGCAATAAGTGTATGATTTTAATTTATTTCAAAGAAATATGAACAAACTTATGCACTGACTTGACGAGAAGTACACATTGCTGAGCCTCTCAAACAGAATAAATTTATCATTTTGTTCCCAAGGAAAGTATTTCTCTGAGATATGGACAATTAAAATCCAAATTGACATCCGCTTCTGCTTACCCCCCCCCCCCCCACACACACAACAACAACAAACCCAAAACACTGAATTCACACTGAAATGCAAACCGCGTGCTTAGTCTTTAAGCAGTAATAGTAGAGTCACGAGGCTGAATATTATGACTGCATGTGTACTGTAAGGGACTGACCATTTAATATACGGGGTTTATATGTTGTTTTTTTTTTCGACCGGGATATTTTTTGTTCTTTCATCACAGTATTTATTTATTTATTTTAAGTGAAATATGGAACGGATTAACGTCTGTTACAAAAATCAGAGAAAGACAATTGTTTTCATGCATTCACCCCCCCCCCCCCCCCCCCCCCCCCCGCCCCCGCCCCCCCCCCCCACGGTTGGAAAATCCAATTGTCTCTCCCTAATAAAGACTTGACTTCAGCGGATGTTCTACAGAAATCAAGGTAGTGACCCTTGTGAACACTGTTGTAAAATATTAACAAGGGTGTGCATCAAAGGATGATGTAAGTTTCAGCTTGGGAACAGTCTGTTTTTATGACACGAAGCCATCTGATTTGGCGCGTTGTACTTTACAGCCGCAATTATGGTCTGGTCCCACCATTAACAACGGAAGTTTGATAATTGTTAGTAAGTAATCTGAACTCGGCTTATTACCGAAATGAAAAATAATATGGAAAATTCTAAAGTCTGAGATGTTCTGAGATTTTAATTTCCAACAAGTTTAGAGCATTTTGCATGGATGTATTGTCTTCACGTGTATCCTATTATTTGCTCATTTTTGTACGGCGAAAATATAAAAATAAAATATACTCTTTTAATTATTTTTACGCAGATATTAAAGAATACAGTTTCCTGTTTGTGACTGTTAGAGCCTTTGGTTATTGAACGTGTTTCTGTGCCTCGTCCCGACCTGATTTAAATATATATATATATATATATATATATATATATATATATATATATATATATATATTTATCACCCCCCCCCCCCCCGAAAATTCCTGCGGATGCCCATGAACACACACACGACTTTAGAGCACGTGCTCGGGAGTTCCGGTGCTGTGGTGGGAACATTTCTTTCCTTTTTGCTCCATAACGCTATAATGTCTAGCACTTTATTACTTTTTACCTTTACCACTACTGAACGTTTCCAGATTTCAGTTTGTGTACGTTGAGATTTATAATCAGTCAGATTTTAATATTTTAATTCTGACGACTGACTAAAAATGTCGACATGTCAAGCAGCGAAAAAGAAAAACTTTGGTTAACATTAATAAGCATTTTAGCGTTATTTTTGAAACTCGCATTAGTGAAAAACTCTTCAAAACATAAGCAGAATCACGAAAAACTTGAATGGCAGGAACATCTTTTTGGCTTAGTGTGAATGATGAGGCCGCTAATTGAAGAAAGCTAGCCAATCATGGAATACTTAAACTCTTACTGAAGCATGTACAACAAAAAAAAAAAAAAAGGTTTATAATAGTAATATATTACAATGACTTGCGCAGTAGTGCTTTGGATTCCATATTTTATGAGAGAGAGAGAGAGGTGGGGAGGGGTCTTTTATTTATTATTTTTCTGTATTTTGCATAGTATGCGATAGGAAACGAACAAAAAAGTAAAACAATAATTTCATCTGAAGCTAAGTTTACTTGGTGATAAAGATATAGAAGTATATAGACGTACAGTATTCACATACAACAATACAGAAAACAATACAGACAAAACAATTTAGCGGTCAGACACGCAGTCTCCCCCCCCCCCCCCTGGTTATATGTGGCTGTAAAATTACACAAACATGCTTTGTATTACTCTCTCTCTCTTTCTCTCTCTCTCTCTCTCTGTGGATAAAATAACCGATATTATTATTTATCAACCGATGACAGCTCTCCTCTATCCATGTCGTATAGTGTGTAGTTCATATCGTCACTATATTTCCAACCACCGACGGGAAAATTTGTTTCTTTTTTTCCCCCTCTATTACGCTATAATGTCTAGTACAGTATTACTTTTCTTACCACTTGCAAACTTTTCCACATTTCAGTTTACGATAACTTGTGCAGTAGTGATTTGGATTCCATATTTTATGAGAGAGAGAGAGAGAGAGAGAGAGAGAGGGCGGGGGGGGGGGGGCTTTACTAAGAAGAGTTAATGATCTAAAATTATTCATCTTATTTTTCTGTATTATGCAATAGGAAAACGAAAAGAAAAGAAAAAGTTAAACATTAATTTCATCGGATGCGCAAGTTTGTCAGATCTATGGCAAAGAAAACAAACCCGCAGAAGCGCAGCTGTTGTACTTTTAGGTTTACAGTTAGCACATGAAATTAACACGTCAATATCAGCAGTGCTGATGGCTTCACTTGTGCTAGGTTACTTGCACGTGTCGACTACATGTATCTAGGATGACCTTTTGCGGCCATTTGTGATTTTTTTAAAAACCGCTACTTTGGTAATTAATGCAAATTAGTACAGTTTAAAATAAAATAACGATGTGAAATCTTAATAATGCTTTATTTAAGCGATTGGATGTCAGGAAAAAACGTACAATATGTGAATGAGTACTCACGCATGGAATAACCATCGGAACTTGTGCGATTTTGTTTCACTTCAGTCAGGTATGACTGCAGCTTTGTTATTAATTTGTTTGATGTTTATAGTTCTTTTCATTGCAAGTAGTACAATATCACTGACTTTCATATGATCATTACAATTTTGTATTGCGTTTACTGAAAAAGAAATAAGGATATGAATGCATGTTTAGATTCCGATAACATAGTATTGAAGAAAAAAAAAAATTACATTTTGCGCAAAATGTAGTATTAATACAGTTTGCGAGGCATTGCCATTACATTATCATCATCTAAAATATGATTTGGCACTATGTATCGTACATTATCTTCGTTAGAACAAGGAAATATTTATAATTAACTGAATTACTACGTTTTTTTTCAGTATCAAAAAGTTAGCAAATTGCTCCCAAGAAGGATAACGATGTAGATAAATCGGTGCCCCCCCCCCCCCCCCGTCTCAACCTCTGCTTGCATGGGTGATAAACAGTAAACCACGCCCATATTATCGAAACCACGTCCACTCCGCGGTGGTGATCGGATGCGACTCCGCGAGGGAGCGTGGTGTGTAGGGCTATTCTCCGCGACAACTCCGCGAGGGAGCGTGGAGTGATGGTGGAGGGGTTTTTCTTAATCCTCTCCACTCACTCTCCACCCCCACCGCGATGCGTGGGGTTCCGAAAAATCACGTGAGCTGTACTGTACCTCCATTATGGACAATACTAAAATCTGTACCTCTTGGTCACGTACTGGTGGCATATATATATATATATATATATATATATATATATATATATATATATATATATATATATATATATATCATTCATTTCAGTAAATAATAAGGTACTTAAACATTTAAGAAAAATGTTTGCAACTACTCCTTTACCACCACCCACCCACCAAAAAAATAAAAAACATCCTTTTCTGTTGTGTTTTGTGTATTAGGAATTCTGAAGTATTCAAATATACATTAGTTTGCTATTAATCTTAATAAAGTTTCTGTACTAGACCGCATAAACTGGAATTGGTATGTGACCGTGTGCAAGTTTTAGTCTTATCCACAATTGAGGTGTTAAACATAATTTTTTAGATGACTTTCAGTTGAATGATTTCCTCCTTTAATATAGTGTGGACCAATGTTCTTCTGCTTTTTCGATTTATATTGTTTTATTTACAGGCCATTAACATGGTTTTATACAAATGATATTCATTATATCAGTGTCAGAAACCAAATGAATACTTAGGCATGGTTCTCCCCATTTTTGACAGTTTAAATCGTAGGTTGTCATTCGTATGTTTTTGGTCACTGTATGAGGTTGTATTTATTTTCCGAAGTTCAAACATGATTTAATGTCAAAACTCTTCAGTCTTTGAATTCAATAAATAATGAAACTGTCCAAATTATATTTATTCCAAACGTGAAAGATGTGGTGTGGAGTTCATCTGTGGCAGTTATGAAGATTGTAGAAATAGCTCACTGATTGAGATCGTTCTGCTTTTATCTACAATTATGACACGTGTTGTGGCTTGTACTAATAATAGTATCCCTACCTCATTTTCGTAGGCCGGGTACTAAATTGAGGCTATATGTATCAATGGAGCAGCCGGGTGTGATTCACACTGAGCATTTTTTCAGCATATTGTTGCGAAGTTTGAAGATGTTGCAAACAAAAACTAATTAGATGGTCCTATTATTTAATACCAGAATCGCTGAGTTTCATCGTAGAAACACAATAGTGTTTACCTTCTTCTTAAAAATTTTGCCCCTGGATAGTGTGCCATATTAGTTTAGATAATAACTACTTCTGTTTTCAGCCTCATTTTTCTGTGTGCCATATAAGGACATTGCATCCTTATTTGAAAACGTAAACAGATCATAGTAAATATGGTGTCCTTTGAATAACGTATCATAGAATATCTAAATATGGAATAGCAAGCCTTATTTGGAAAACGAATTATGGCTAGAATCTCGTGTTATTTGTCATGGTGGACAAAGTATGGTTAGTTTAAAGATACCAATATATTTTACTTTATAATAACTTTATCATAAGCCAAACTTCCTGAGAAACATAACTCTACTTAGGTAGTAGATTTTTACTAAAGTCATCTTTTTTGTCTCTGACAACAGTTTTATATGCTCCATTGCAAGATATAGGATCACTTCGTAGCCTCAATCATTTCAAGACTATGACATCATAGCTAATAAAGTAGCAAGATACTGATTACAAAATATATCCACTTAATTTATAATGTAATACATTCCAATTACAAACTAGTTACTTACTGTTGGAGAAATGTTTCAAGTATAAATGAAGGAATAATTGATTTGCTGCATATGCAATAATCATCCTGTTTTTGATATTTTCAACATTTTTCTATAAGTGACAGCAGGCAGATGCCTATTGTGCACAGAAAACCTTCTTTCACAGGGCAATGAAATGAGAGGAACTGTCAGCAAAATACCAGTGTTCTGTAATCTTTGTTTAGTACTTATTGGCAGCATCCATGTATGGCTTTTGTCACTTGTTTTGCTAGGCAATGACGTGATCCTCTGAATTTTGGTGTCTTAGTACGGCAGACCATTGGTAATTACTAGTACTCTGAATAAAAGCAGATTGGGAAGCTGATAATTTATTTTTAGGTGTATGTTTCTCACACAAGACGATGCATTCCTGCATTGTTGACGTGTAACCAATTGAACTCTTTTAAACATCTTTCCTGGAAACTTGTTAATCTTGGCAGTATGGCTTTAGATTAATCATTTGTATTGTTTTATGTCTGCCAATTTTCCCTGTTGACAAGCAGATGAACTCTGCATAGCAGACGAAGATTTAAAACCTAAATTGTGCAAGGTGACCTGCACCATTTTGTATTCATTTATGTTGCTATTTTTGAATAAATAGGTGTGATCCTAGCAAAAAATCTGTGGAGACTAGTAGAGATTACCATAATGCAACAAGGGAATTTGCTACAGTACACCGTATTTATAAACTTGCAGAATTAGGGATTTAATTCTAGTGCGAAATACATGGGAACACTGATATTTGTAAGGGTGAGTAGGCTATGACCTACGATGTTGACTCCATTTCAACATTGATCAAGGATAATAGGTGCAGGAATTTACAAATCCACTTGGCTGACTCCTGGGACAAGCTCAAATTCAGTTTGCAAAGCACTTGCCCACAGGCAAGTCAAAAAAAAAGAGAAGGTGAGATTCAAGTAATATTATTTAACATTGATGGTCTGCGTAAAATACATAAAACACTAGCTCTGTGCGAACTATTTTACCGACAAAGAGTCGTGTTTAGTTCGTAATGCTTTATGTTCTGCAAGTTTTATTCCCTGCGATCTCGCCACAGTACATATATCAGCACCTTTATTTAGTGCTTATACATGTATGTACCGCATTCTTCTTCTACATAACTGGCCACAGTTCCTTTCCTCTATGATCTATAGTATCTTGTAGTCAATGTCAATGTCAGGCATGCATTTTCTCGCGCAGACGTGATAATGTGAATATTTACTATTTAAAGCAAGTTTTGACAAATTAATAATAAATATTTCTATTTTTAACTTATCAGTTACATTTTAATCATAATATTTGTACGTATCTGGGATTCATGGAAAGTCATGTCCTTAGATACATTAAAGTTAGCTTCGGGCAGTTTATCAGATTACCGATTCTAAACAATCGGCTTGTCAAAGATTGTTTTGATGCATGTCACTGATGTTGATGTGATGAGGTGTTAATTGTTAATAATATAACTCGTGAGATTTCTTTGACAGGTGTGTTTGGAAATAAAAGACTCATCTCTAGCGATTAACGTTATGAAAATGTAGCACCCTCAGGTGGTGTTTATATGTTGTTTACATGATAGTTACAGAAGATCAGCACATACATACTGCTTGGCAAACAAATTATATAAATAAAAATAAGTGTTCTCAAATCATTCTCAAAATTCGGATTGTCATATTTTGATGCATGTCGCCGATTTCAAGATGACTAGATGATAATTGTTTATGTGGAAGTGGAAGCAGAGAGCGAAATCATTGATTTTAATAGCAGCAATACATTTACCCATCACTATTATATAGCTTTATTCCTTTTTCGTGTCGAAAAACTAGTCCGTTCGATGTGAAAACATTCTCCCACTTAAAGTGGAGAATTTGTCAACAAGCCACGTCACGCCCGTGCATCTCTCTGCGCCTGCGCGAACATTCATCTTTTTCATGGACGCCATACCTGGTGGTTGTGTCGCAAAAACGTAACCTGAGGAAAATTGTCTGCTGCGGTTTTCAACTACACTTCGGACTTCCCTCCTTCTAAATTCATCTGTGTTACAGTTGTCCGTCTCGGCTATATGTGTTTTATGCCGCTATTCGTCAGTGTTTAGTTCTAGGAAGAGTTTTTCTAGTTCTCCACGTGTACTCTACCCTTAGAGGGGTTAGGGTAAACAATATATCTTGTTTCTTTTCAGGTACACGGTAAGTCGTCTATGTCATCACAACGCGACATAGAACAATTGTGATAGCGCCGCAATTAACAGGCGCATAATTTTACAGAATTAATATTTCATTTATATATTATTCTCCTACTATTTCAATTGTTTCTTTATTATCTACGCGTGTCGCGTCGCATGCTTTTCTTGTACTTTCCTGAGACCAATAAAGCTTGTCAAGTGAACTAGCTTCTAATATCTCTTGGGAAGAACATATATATGTATATTGTTTACCTGTAGCAAACTAACCACTGTGGTGCAGATAGCCCGCAAAGTATATGGTGAACGGGTATGTATAGAGTACGCGACGTAAAAAAAAAAAAAAAAAAAAAGGTGAGTTTTCTACGTGTAGATTTTAAAGGTGAGTTTACACGTTGTTTTTATTATTGGTTGATATTTCAATAATATTTATTTCAGATAATATTTATTTCAGATAAAAAGAAACAATGCCAGCAAATCAGTCTGTAGGTAAGTGTGGCCATAAGAAGGCCCCATGGGATACACACTCAGACTGTCTTACCTGTTCCAAGTGTAAGCGGAACAGTCGCTGCAATATCTGTACAAATTGGACCAATGAAACCTGGAATCTAGCTGATTCCAGGCGTACTTATAGAGGGCGGAAAAAAATAGTTAAATCCCCCTCATCGTCTGATTTCTCTGGATTTTCTTTTACAGGTACTCAGACTAAGGCAACATACAGCAAGAAGGCCACTCTAGTTCACAAGAACATTCCGGGGCCCCAAGAGCCTGCACCAGCCTCCCCGGACATAGTTGAGGTCCCTCCTGTAGGGGCCAGTGAACGCTCCAAGAGTAAATCGCCTCTCCCGGGAAGGGAGAAGACGAAAAAGAGCAGTAGTGTGTTACTTCCTTCCACCAGGAAGGAAGTATACCACTCCAAACATTCCCAAAGTAGCGTGTCGCACCCTCTCGAGCAGGGGCTACACCGCACCTTGGGCAGTAATGAAGACAGACGGACATCTGAGATGTCGTCTGACCGGTCACTGACCGGTGACCGGTCCGGTCACCGGTCAGTGTCGGGTGACCGGTCTTCCGGTCACCGGTCAATGTCTTCTGACCGGTCACTGACCGGTGACCGGTCCGGTCACCGGTCAGTGTCGGGTGACCGGTCCACCGGTCACCTGTCAATGTCTTGTGACCGGTCACTGACCGGTGACCGGTCCGGTCACCGGTCAGTGTCGGGTGACCGGTCCACCGGTCACCGGTCAATGTCGGGTGACCGGTCCGGTCACCGGTCAATGTCGGGTGACCGGTCGCCGGTCACCCGGTACCGGTCACCGGGTACCCGGTACCGGTCACCGGTCACCGGGTGCCCGGTACCGGTCACCGGTCTTTGGTTGATCACCGGTCACATCGTTCCGGTGACCGGTCATCCAATACCGGTCGCCGGTCACCGGTCATAGGCCACCGGTCTTCTCGTACCGGTCACCGACGTCACACAGATCAACAATCAGAGGCCTCGTCGTACGGAAGGTCGCAGACCAGGGGAGGGGATCGGATCGGTATCCCCCCCTTCCCTATTATACCAATGAATCCGTACGGGATGTGGGGACCAACATCTCATAATAATTGACCCCTTATGCCCCCTTGGGCTACTGGACCCTGGACTCTGAGTAGAAACGATGTTGCGGCTCGTGTTCCGCCATCGCCTCCTCGCCAGGTAGCATCCACTAGTAGAACCCGACGCATAGCATCATCCACGAAAGACAAGCGGTCTCGTCTTTCTCCTGGAACATCTAGAACACATAGAGCCCCTACTCAGCATGACAAACAAGTACGGGAAATGGCGCATAGTGCACCTCTGTTACTATCTCCAAAGGACATTGTGTCGCCCGGCCACCCTCCTGCTCGGAGTGTTCTAGATGATGATGCATTATCTATCATCGTCGATTCCAACGAGTACGAACTGGAAGCAACTAGACCCAGCTTCCCTCAACCAGAGGAAGCGGAAGAGATATGGTCTTTTTGATAAGGCGGTAAATGAAGTTTACTGCCTACTACCTACGGATTTGTGCCCGAAACCGTCTGGTACACAGTCCAAGAGATCCTCTCCAGTTTGGAAAAGATCTCCGGGGCTCAACCACAATCAGATCTTCTGCTTCTTCCGCATTCCTCTACATTTGAGGAAATATCACAGAGGTTCTCCTCAGGCCAGGACATCGCTAGACGGCGCCTCTAGTTACCGGGTACATTCCCCGAAGTGGCCTGTTAAACCTCCTCAATTGGATGCAGATGCATCTCAAGTCGGCTTGACAACGGGAACCTGGGCACGCCTTCCTATTAAGACGATCGAAGCCATTGAGCAGAAGGTCCGTCTTCTGACCACCATGGCTTCCCATGCGGACCTCTTCTCAGCTACGTCGTTTAGTATGCTGAGGGAGGCCTCTCTGAATCCAGCCACATTACAGCGTGTGCTGGAAGCTGTTGCCAAGACATCTCGGCATTCACTCGCTATTGCAATGGCCCTTTCAGCGGAACTCCTACACATCCGTCGTGATGTTGCACTGGACTCCTCGAGGGTCTTACTTAGCCACAGTAAAGACCTTGTAAGGGCTGCTCCTTTGGAAGCTGAGAGTCTCTTCGGAGGTCTCATCCCCACTGTGGCCTCACAAGATTTGAAGGACCATCAACATAGGTCCTTCAAAACTGCACCTGCCCCATCGCAATCGGCCAGGAAGCGTACTAATGTGCATCGACCTCAGGGGCCACCTGCTAAATTCTTTAAGCAGGTACAGCCCCAATATAGTGCACAACCTCAATATAGTGCACAACCTCAAGTGAGACCTCCTCGTCAGTCAGGTCCTAGGCGTGGACCTAGACGCCGAGGAGCCCCTACGAAGAAGTTCTACAACCCACCTTCCTTTCCCAAGGAAGGAGGGGGGGGGACGGCCCTAGGGACTCGCACCGTCTCCTGCCATCCATTCCTCTCCCAAACATCCCCGTAGGGGCTCGCCTAGGCCTCTTTTCAGAGGCTTGGGCAAGTATCACGGACGATGGGTGGGTCCTTTCTCTTGTAAGCGAGGGTTACCGTATTCAGTTTCAGGAACAACCTCCACTATCAAGGACCCCATATTCTTTCATCAGTCCAATCTGGTGAAACTAAGGGAAGAGGTAAATACCCTTTTACAAAAAGGGGCAGTCGAGAGGGTCCGGAACGATCAGTCTCCTGCATTCTACTCCCGAATCTTCCTGGCCACCAAGAAAAGTGGGAAATTTCGCCTTATTATCGATCTCTCCCGCTTAAACCGTTTTCTTTTGGAGGAACATTTCAAGATGGAGACCACCTCCTCAATCCGAAATGCGATGCGGCCATCGGATTGGGCGGTCTCCATCGACCTTCAAGATGCATATCTTCACATTCCGTTTTTTTTCCACCTCATCGGAAATATCTCCGGTTTTGCTTGGACCAGGAAGTTTTTCAATTCCGGGTTCTGCCGTTCGGAATAGCTTCCGCACCCAGAGTTTTCACCCGAGTTATGGGAGTAATAGCGTCTTATCTACGAGTACGGGGAACCCTGATCCCCCAATACTTCGACGACTGGCTAATCCACAACGTTCAGGTTCAGTCCCTCCATCAGGATCTGTTCCGTTGTTGGTCCACAGTAACTCGATTGGATCTTTTACCCAACCTCGAGAAGTCAGAACTGATTCCATCCCAAGACTTCGTTTGTGTAGGAATCAACTTCCTCACAAACCAGAACTTAGTCCGGGTTCCCGGAGAGCGTATAGATCGAATCCTGGCACTCTTAGAGACACTACGAGTAAAAACCGTGTTGTCTGCTCGCCTTTACCTATCCCTACTGGGAACCTTGAACGCCGCTACAGATCTGGTTCCCTTAGGACGGCTCCATATGCGCCCTCTACAGTTTCTCCTACTCGCAAGGTGGAAACCACACAAGGATTCTCTATCAGCTCTGATTCCTCTAGGACCAGGTTTCCATCATCATCTGCGATGGTGGATGAATCGAGACAGATTCCCAGCTGGGGTCCCCATGCACGCTCCGGATCCCCACTCCTACCTGTTCGCCGACGCGTCAGATTCTGGTTGGGGTGCTCATCTAGAGCCGGAGGGGATAACTCTTCAGGGCCTTTGGACCCTACATGAGTCGTCCCTCCACATAAACAACCTAGAAATGAAGGCTGTCTTTCTAGCGTTACAAGGGTGCGTCGACAGAGTAAGGGGTCCTTGTGTCATGGTCTCCTCTGACAACACGTCCGTCGTAGCTTATCTCCGACGTCAAGGAATCACACATGCTCCTTCTCTTTGCGTGGAGGTCTGGAACCTCCCCCGCTGGGCTACCGCGGAGAACATCTCCCTCTGAGTTCGCCACATCCCAGGGAAAAAGAACATCTTAGCGGACAGTCTGTCCAGGTCAGGCAAATCAGTTCTCACAGAATGGACTCCTCACCGCGAAGTGACAGAGTCCCTTTTCTCACTATGGGGAAGGCCCCTCGTGGACTTGTTTGCGACCAGGCTCAACAACAGACTCCCCTTTTATGTCTCCTCAGTCCCGGACCAGAGAGCGTGGGCAGTGGACGCGTTCAGCTTCCAGTGGGATCGTCTGTTTGCATAGGCCTTCCCACCGTTCCAATTGCTTCCCCAAGTTCTGCAAAAAGTAAGAACTTCCACTGCCCGGATCATTCTCATAACTCCGTTATGGCCCCAACGATCGTGGTTCAACGATCTTCTAGATCTATTGATAGATCAACCCAGATCTCTCTCTCACCGGAGGGATCTTCTGTCACAACACAGGGGCTCCCTCCTACACAACAGCCCACACATTCTCCACCTTCACGCTTGGTTCATCTCAAGCGATCTATCCGCCAGAACAAGTTTTCGGGCCGGGTTGCCAGTTGCATCATTCAGGCCAGGAGAGCTTCTACATCCAAGGTCTATGATGCCAGGTGGAGAATCTTCTGTGATTGGTGCAGTAGGAAACGTGTTGATCCCAGCTGTTCCTCTATAACTGCCATTGCTGATTTCCTTTTGTTCCTTTTCGAGAACAAAAGATGTTCAGTATCTACTATCAAGGGCTATAGAGCCGCCATTTCTAACACACTTAAATTCTCTCAGGGCTCGGAGATTGGTTCAGATCCACACCTTGCCGATCTCATTAAGTATTTTGAGCTACAGAGACCTGTCACTCGCTCTCTGACACATAGATGGAATCTATCATGTGTTTTATGGTCCTTAACAAAAACCCCCTATGAACCATTGAGTGAGGCATCCTTTCAGGATCTCACACTCAAGACGGTATTTTTACTGGCTTTGGCATCTGCGATAAGACGTAGCGAGATTCATGCATTGTCAGTGGACACTGGCTGTCTCCGTTTTGATGGCAATTTTGAATCCGTTTCCCTCCTTTGTCAGCCAGGATTTTTAGCCAAAAATCAATTACCTGCGGTAGCTCCATCACCTATAGACATCCCCAGTCTTAGTCGAATCTGTGCTGGGGATGATCAAGATAGGCTCTTATGCCCAGTTAGGGCACTGCGTTTCTATCTAAATGCTTCAAAAGTGAAAAGAAAGGGCAGGAAACGTCTTTTCCTCCCTCTTAAGGGCTCCGTTGATATTTTGGCCTCCACGATTTCAAGGTGGATTGTCACCACAATTAAAAGAGCTTACCAGTCCCTTACTGATAGAGACCTTCCCTTTATGAAACTAAAAGCCCATGAGGTTCGAGCCGTCGCTGCCTCATGGGCCTATCTAAATCACTCGTCTCTGGAGGACGTCATGAAGGCAGCATTTTGGCGATCCCATACTACCTTTTCGTCCTTCTACCTCCGCTCATTAGCACATCAAAGCGCAGGCATATTTTCTCTGGGTCCCATAGTTGCGGCACAACATGTGGCCCAGAAGGACTCCAGCAAATAGTAAAGTGGACATCTCCCCTCAAATGGTGAGTAGTTTACATTTTTTCCTCTGTTTTTGATCAGTTTAACATCAGCCGACCCACCTAACTGACAAATTCAGCTATATAATAGTGATGGGTAAATGTATTGCTGCTATTAAAATGTAGTTTTTTGGGGGGTAAAACTAATTTTAATTATGCAATACTTACCCATCACTATTATCAAATGCCCTCCTCCCACCCCGCTCTGATGCCTTGGCGTAATTTCGTCTATGAAAAAGATGAATGTTCGCGCAGGCGCAGAGAGATGCACGGGCGTGACGTGGCTTGTTGACAAATTCTCCACTTTAAGTGGGAGAATGTTTTCACATCGAACGGACGAGTTTTTCGACACGAAAAAGGAATAAAGCTATATAATAGTGATGGGTAAGTATTGCATAATTAAAATTAGTTTTACCCCCCAAAAAACTACATATTTATGGAATACTTTAGTGATGGGCTCATTTTTACCTTGGTTTGTTTACTTGATGGATACTTAAATCTGCATGATCATTTGAACTTAAGTGGAAAAGTAGATAAGAAAAATGTTATATATTAAGACATGATTAAAATTAAATTAATGCAGTTCTGTTATTGGTTGATTAAATTTTCAGTTCAAGGTCTTTTACCTAAATCTCTCTCTCTCTCTCTTACTTAAAACTTTAGCTATTTCCTAACCCTTTTCTACTTATCTATTTATCTGTCTATCTATATGTGAATGTCAGTTTTTTGGTCTTCTGACTATATCTGCAGTCTAACTCTTTCTCATCAACATATTTATCTACATCTATTATTGACATATATATTTTGTATAACTTTAATTATCAGCATAGTTTTATGGTGCCAGCAAAGATAAAAAGAAAACAAAAGTTAAAATAAATATAATGTGATATCTTTAAAATAGCAGATATTCTATTTTATCTTTGTTTTCTACTCGTGTTGGGATATTATGTTTAGGGCAAGCTCATATTTCCCAAGGGTAAGTTGACTTGTATAAAATTTGTAAATCCCTGAAGTGTCATTTGACATTGTGAATTTGTCTCATCATGCGTCCTTCACAGGATGTGATAATGTATATTTAATGATAGTAGGCATTAACAATTAACATTAGGTGAAATTTGTGGATATAAGTTAATGGATGTTCATTCTTTACCTATGATTGTATGAAAAAGGACCACATATCCAATAATTTCAGACTAAAAAGGCAACAAAGGCAGTGTAACATTATTTTAGACACAAAATGCAGTGGGTTCTTTTACTTACACTTGCATTACTAATATACATGTTCTCTCTTTCCCTCTCTCTCTCTCTCTTTCATTCTTTCTATCACACACATGTTCACAAGATGATTGTGCAAAGTTAAATACAGCTTGTACTGCTAACATGGGAAAAATGGAAGTGCCAATTAAATGTCACAGATGCAGTGCCCCCTCTATGAGAAAATGGGAAAAACCTCATTCGTTGGAAAAATTGAGAAATCAAGGGTCGATTTCTCCTAAATTGATGTATCATTGTTGCACAAATTGTACAGGTGTAATAAATAAATGAACTTTATTGATTGAGTGAAATATTCTACCTCAGTCTGGATTTTCCAATTATGTCTCAATAACTTTCTTGCATACAATAGAATTTCTATTGTTGTAAATTCATATAATATACACCATTATCATCATTTTATTTTAGGTCTCATCATTCTTGCCAAGGCCAAGACCAAGATGGACAGGGAGGATGGAAAGGAGAAGGTATAATGTTAAGAACTGATGGCATATATGTCCATGTAGAGAGTGAAAAAACTCCTCAAGACATAAAATCTCTTGGCACCATTCACACACACACACAAAAGCATGCATTTATATATATGTATGTATGTGTGTGTATATATATATATATAAGGGCTTCCAAACCATTCTGAACCTGCCAGACATTTTACCACTGTGATTAACCATCTCCCTGCCTAGCCTTGCTGATAATATGGAGTTCTAACTGTCTTTGTTTTTGGAAATATAATCTTGAATATTTACTTTTTTATATACCAACAGGAACACCAAGCTTATTTTAAGTTTTAAACAAATGAAACGATTTAATTTCTTATATCCTTATATTGCTTCCTTGTGAAATGCTGCAAGCATAACTCCACCTCTGCGTGAACTGTTGGTTCAACCTCTTTTTTTCTACACCAGCCTTTATGGTAGAGGTATATAGTAATCTTTGTATCTGTCTGTTTGCCTGTCAATCCCTCCATTTGGTACAATCCTGTTAGTGAAACTAGTCGATGTAGTTTTTATACAGCCACCATAAGGTGGAGTGTATTGTGCTATGGTGTGGTTCATCTGTCCATCCATTCATGAGTTGCCAATTTGGTATCTGCACAATAACTTTAGTTGTCCACCATCTACATTTACCATCATGTAAGGTTACTTTGTGGATGGTTTGTGCTTGGGATAAGATGGAATCCTATCGATTTCAGGCCCGTAAAGCTCAAAGGCCAAGCCACTTCGACTGAAAGAAGGAAAATGTTTTTTTCATTATAACTTAAGTTCTCCACCGTGTAAAGTTATCAGACTTTGTGGATGGTTTGCACTTGGAGTAAGAAATACCCCTATTGATTTTGGGCCCCAAAAACTCAAAGTTCAAGGTCACCATGATTGAAAGAAACAAAACAGTTTATGCATGATAAGTTGAGTTTTCCACGATGTGCAGTTACCAAAAATTGGGCATGGCTTGCACTTTAGGTAAGGAAGAACCCTATCAATTTTGGGCTCAAGAGTCAAAGGTCACAGTCACTGACCAAAAGAAGAAAAATAGTTTCATTGATGGATGGCTTGTACTTGGTGTAAGAAATAACTCTGTTGATTTTGAAGTCCAAAGGTCAAAGGTCAAAGTCACTGTGACTGAAAGAATACAAAAAATGGTATCCACACAATACCATGTCATACAGAAATCAAACTTTGTGGATGGCTTGTACTTGAGGTAAGGAAGAAGGCTGTTTATTTTGGGATCAAAAGTCGAGGTCAGTCTGACTAAAAGAAAAAAAAATGGTTTCTGCACAATAAGATTAGTTCTATATCACAGACCTGGCTCAGACTTTGTGGATGGCTTGCACTTGGGGTAAGGAAGAAGACTACTGATTTGGGAGTCAACAGGTATAATGCAAAGTCATTCTGACAGAAAGAAGAGAAATGATTTCTGTGCAGAAATGTCAGTTATCTACATAGAGAACTATTATATGTGGGTCGGGCATATAATGTGCCATTCATGGTACTCTTGTTGATGGATTGCTATGAAACTTGGTAAATATTATGGTGATCACCTGAAGATGAGCATATCGACAAATTGCTGTGCTTCCACCATATTTATTAAAGTTGTTGTCCTTTTTCTCCTGTAGTTTAATACAGAGCATGACAATCTCGTTAGTGCAACTATGGTATGGACATGCATACATTATTAGTCCATCAACAATTGCTTGATATAACTCGGGAGTTTATATTTATTATCCGATTTGGGTCAAACTAGGAATATGGGCGTATATGATCAAAACCTTGGACAAGTTGAGTAATGAGAGAGAGAGGTGATATAATATCTGATTATACCACTCTGGATGCTATATTTCTGATCCAGATTTGATCATACTTGGAATATTTGCTTATATCATAAAGATCTTGGGTGAGTTTCAATATTGCATTAGATCTATGCATACTAATGAAGTTACCTTGCATGTGATTGGCTGAGCTTGTTACCACTCTGGAAGTCTTAATTCTGATCTGATTTTGATCATACTTGGGATATTTGCTATTTCATCAAAATCTAACAGGAGTTTGCTAATGAACAAGATCCATTTATGCTAATGAGCTGATCTTGCATTTGAATGGTCGAGCTAGTTACCACTGTGGAGAGCTTATTTCTGATCTGAGTTTGATCAAACATGGAATATGCTTACAGATATGCTGCCAGGCCACTGGATCGCTGGTTTCTCACAAAAATTATTGAGAGACACGCAACTTTTAAAAGCCAATAGGAGAAAAATCGCGCAAGTTACCTGTGGTTATTATGATCTATCATACCAATGCGCAATTTTTTAAATTTTTTTTTTAATTAGGTTTATCAGATCATCATCTTTTTAGCCTTTTCTCTATGATCTCAAGTAATCCTATATCTATGGAGAACATTGTTTGAATACAAGCACCTTTATGATGGATTTCTGTTGGAGTATTGCAGAAACTATGAGGTATTCCGATTGAATTGTTTCCTGGAGGGGTATAGTAAATTGATCCATCGATCAGCCATTAATGAAGTGTCTAAAGCGCAACAGCAGTGTGTCATGCTGAAATAAAAGATAACTGATTTCTTTAGGAAAGTCAGCGAGACGGAAAGATCATCTGTTAAGGATGAAACTAGGGAGGATGAAAAATCGGATGGTTTGCTGCTAGCTGAACATAGCACAGAAAGCGGTGATACAGAAATAACTGGCAGGATGTCATTTACTACAGTTTAGGCCTTGCAGAAAATCTGATACATTGACAGAAATATCCAAGGAACAACATGCATGAATTGTGGAAAATTGTGTTTTGAATATATATCCTGAAAACCAGTTCCCAAATCTATTCAAACTGGCCATAATTGCAGTGGTTCTGCCTTTCTAAACAGCTGCTTGTGAAATAGGATTCAGTTCTCAAAGCAAAATTCACACTACTCCGAGGAATAGGCAAACCACAGACCATTGAAACTCTATCACTGTAGTAAGAAAATGTCAAAATATCGGAGAAAAAAACGAAACAAAATCGTATACAGATATATAATTCAGATTATATATATATATATATATATATATATATATATATATATATATATATATATATATATATATATATATATATATATATATGTGTGTGTGTGTGGACAGATTTTTTTTCTCTATTTTTTTCTAAGATATTCTGATGTTTACTACAGTGGTAGAGTTTCAAAGGTCTGTGGGCTAACATCTGAAATAGTAAACAAACTGACAGCTATACAGATGTGTGTATGTGTGTGGTCCAATAGATGATTTTCAGTTTGCAAAGGCTTTTTTGAAGGTGAGTGATAAGAAACAAAGACAAATATTTACCAGTTGAGCAACAATTAGGTGATACAAAATAATTAAATGTTTGTTTTAAATTACCGTATATACTCAATTATAAGTCGACTCTACTATAAGTCGCCCCCCCCCCCCTTTTTAGGGCTGCAAAAAGTGAATTTCGCCTTACAATTTGCCCATCTTTGTGTAATAAAGTCCATTGAAATCCATAATGCTCGACATTTTAAATCCATTTATATGATAAATCCATGAATTCAATTATAGGTCAGATACCGGTATAAAAATAGAAGTTCCGAATGATCCGATTCACAATATCCCGTAATATGTTAATTCCACACATCGTACAAATAAACAATGAAATTGTGATTCACGATATCCTATAAATGTCACTATCTAATGTCATCTGGTACAAGTCCAAGAATTAATCCTCATTGTCTGATAAAGTTCTGAAATCCTACATGTACATCGTCATCTAGTCATTGTAAATCGTCGTCGTCTAGTAATTGTAAATCAAGTCCGACTCCGATTCCTCGGCTTTACTGTCATATGCGGGTGCTTATGCAGAGACTGAGCTTGGGCTATGTGAGTAACACTTTGATCATCAAGTCAGAAAACTATTAAAGGCTACAACTGAACACATGTCAATTGTGCAGCAAGATCAAAGGGAGTTCAAATAACCACCCTCTGTTTCTTGGCACTGAACAAGTATCAAACTCGCAGCTTGATCAAAGGGTTGTCACATGGGAAAACAAAGAGTGTGGTGCCTTTACAAGCTAAGGGATTAAGGTCAAAGTATATGCAAAGGAAGTTTTAGAACTCTACTTGGTACTGAACAAGTATAGATTCAAGGCTCAATCAAAAGGATTGTCAACTTGAAAACAAAGTGAGTCCCTTTAAAAGCCAAAGGCTTATCGGCAGATAACTTGGGAAATATCACTTGGGAATTAAATCTGACTTGTGGAAAAGGAATATACAAATTAAATCAAAACTTGTATTGCATCAAGCACAGTCTTTATACAGCAAAACACAAATATTAATACAAATACAGGTTGTTTGGACTTGCACGAAAATGGAGGCAATATGCTTACTAGTAAACACCCACAGTAAACATTGATGAACACTTCATTTTGTGGTAGGTAGTATTTAATTTACCGGTAATATTTTCAAATTATTAAAATCCAAATAACTGTATATACATGTATTGTGTAATGAATACCGTCATGAAACGGATAAACACAGTGCATACCATATATTCATTACTGAATAATAATAGTGGCATAAAAACGTAAAAATATATGAATTGACTATTTTTATGTACTGCAAACATCTAGAGTTTCCAACATTACCCAAAGATTTATATTTTTTAAATGTCGTGCTTATAAGACGACCCCTACTCTGCATGAATTGAATATTAAGTAAAAAAACGTAGACTTATAAGCGAGTATAGACGGTAGGTGTTTCTACACCTTATAATACTATTCTTACCCAACAGCTACCATTTGGCATAGTGTACCCCCGCCCACCGGCCCCCCCCCCCCCCCCCCCATGTAACCCTCCTCTAGAGGCAGGTGTGGGGAACCTCCTCTTCATAAGAGAATTCCTGACAGCATATCTGTGCTTATGTCTTCAAGATCAGGAATTCACTAATGAACAAGATCCACTTGTACTAATAACATGATCTTGCATCTGATTGGCTGAGCTTGTTACCACTCCGGAGTCTGTACAGGGCTGATCAATTAATTTTTTTCAGCCACTTTTCCAGAACAAGTAGTTTTAGAAAATTCACATTAACCACCTGTCTTTTCACTTGTCCCAAAATATCCATCCCTTACCTGGATTCGATGAGATATATGCACTTTAATCCATAGAAACAGCAATGTAAAATGAAATAATGTGTGACATATTTATTTCTTCAAAGGGCCTAAATTTTCAGTCTTCCATTGTCAAGGTATCTTCTACACCATATTTTATGCATGTCTTCAGATGGCAAAAAAATAATTACTATTTTCTCTGTAAAAAAACAACTTAAAATATTACATTCAGTGACCAAAAACAAACAAACATCAAGTTATATGTATGACTGAAATTGTCAAAAACTGAGAGAATCACATATAACTATTCATTAGCTCACTGATACTGATATAATGAATAACATTTGTTTAAAACTGTATTACTCACCAGTAGATAAAAAATCTCAATGGTAAAAACGGAAGAAGAATGTGGCACCCTTTGTTAAAGGAGGAAACTGTTAAAGTGAAAGTTATCTCAAACATTTTGTGTAACACCTCCATTGTACATAAGACTAATACCGATACCAGGTCAAATACAAATCCAGTTTGTGTGGTTTGGTACTGAAACATTTATAAGACTAATAGCAATCTAAATTACATTTGAATACTTTAAAATTCATAATATATAAAACACCATTGTCGCAAGTCACAAGCAATAATCCACTAAGGTCCTTTGTCACCCTGAGCTGCCTATGCAGAGTTCCTTGTTTCGTATGAATATGTAAAAACTTACTTTATCAATCATTGTGAGCACGAGTAAATTATACTTGCCATTGTGACCTAACATGACCTTTCACGCTGTTTGAATGAGTCGGTCAAAGTTTCTGTTGCAAGCACAGTCACTTATCGATCGATAAACAGGCACTTTCATTGATGTGTTGAAGATTGCTACACTGTGTTGTTGATGACATATTTTTGTTTATGCATACTTTTGAAAAACAAGGAAATCTGAGCACAGGCAGCTATGGGCGATAAAGGAGCATAGCAGATAATCATCCGTGACTTGTGAGGATGATAAAATACATGAGAAAATGATCTACTTTTTTTAAAGAATACTTATTGTCTGATTCCAATATATGTGACGGGTATGTGAACAAGTGCATGTTTTAGTATTATCCACAATGGTGGTATTAAACAAACTCTTCAAGATAAAGACTTTCCCTTTAATGCTTATCACTTTGAATAAAGGGTGACATAGACTTCTGATGCCTTTACGATTTAGATATTTTTTAATCCACAGGTGAGTAATTTAGTTTTAAACAAATGTTCTTTTATCAGTGTCAGCAAGCTAATGAATAAGGAAGTATGGACCTCACAATTTTTGACAATTTGGATCATACATGTAACTTGTCAAAGCTATTTCTGATTATAAACATGCTATTCTTCTACTTTCTAAAAGCAGTATTTGTCTGTCTATATTGTCTTATCACTGTAAAGCTGCATTTGTGTCTAAGAGCATAAGTACATGTATAAAATTCTTTTACAACAATGTCAACTTTACAAGGTAGGAAAATATGATTCTGGCCCAGACAACTTGGTGTCCATGAACAGTGTTCAAAGACATACAGAAAATACAGTACACTATGTCTTGCTCCAATACGGTAGCATCAGTACTTATATCAGCAAGAATGGAAAGAAATTTAGTGATATTCAAACTTTGTCTAACTTCTCTCCAGAGAGAGAGATTCTGCTTTTAAACAAACAAAAGGAAAAATAAATCACATGCAAGTATTTGTGGGTTACATTAAGTTATAAAAAAAAAACGTGAGAAATGCAGCGATTTATTTTTTCATTCCCCCCGTCACTTTTAAATTGTTTGCTTAACATGTTCCCATACAATGAAATATACACAGCGCTATCTAATATACAACTTCTGCTAGTCCAGCCTGTTTAGTACTTGCGACCCAAATATACATGTCCATGCAACACATTTTCTCAGGAACTAGACACGTGTTTACTTTGACCGTATACCTACTTTTCTTACACAGACTCTATGAAGTACGTGATGCTCCATTCTATAACCAACAGCTTAAAAATATACTTAGGATTGCTGGTGTGATCATCTGACAAGTTTACATGTAATATTACCAAATGGATGGGTGAAAGTGATGAAAAAGTGTTATCACTTAAATATTTTCAGCAGGAGATAAACTTGTATGTATTATTTTCAGTTGATGCAGATACAATTTATTTGGTACAGTACATTCTTTCAATCCACGTGACAAATACTGCAAACTGTACCCAAATGTCAAGCGAATATAGTTTATCAGTTTAGTTACTAATTTGTTACATTTTGACCCAATTATCCTTTTTAAGAAGTTGACGTCAATACAAATAAAACATTTTTTTGCCAAAGAACATGGCTCCAAATGCATATTTATACAGGGTTTAGCAATAAGGCCAACAATGTGAAATTACTGAAATTATCCCCATAATCGCTCAAACGGCACTGAATCTTTGAGAACCAAAACTAAGATTAAAGTCACATGAATAAATTTTGGACTACTGCAATTAAAAGCAATAATAATCGAAGGTTAACTGCCTGAAGATATACATGTACACAGCATAGAAAAAAGAGTGGGTGGGGCCAGTTAGTATGTGTGGATGGGAGAACTTTTTTTTTTTCTTCCCATATTGCAGTAGCAGTTAATTTCTCCTGGACATCCATCATATCATCATCATCTTTTGCAGTTCAACTGAAATGCATACATATACATTGGAAATTATCTAAAACCAGGCTCAATAATAATTATTTTTACAATAATAATAATAATACATGTAATGATTCCATCAAAAGAAACAGCAATCATCATCATTTTTATTATCTTCATCATCATCATCATCATCATTTTTATTGCTAAGGCTGTCACATTTACAAACAATTTAAAATTTGTACACTACCATTGGAACACAATGATTTTGTTTAAATGTAATTAATCCATTTGCATGCCAGAACTGGCAGTTTGTGCTAAATGTGAATTATTTTCATTAAAGATATTGATAGGAAAAGTAAAGTCTTTTTAATTAAGTCTGATAATAAATATTTTCCATAATAATTCTGATTACTTGACAGGGCTATTTATCTGTTTACCTAAGCTTCCACGTACATTTTAACAGAACAAGTACTACATGTATCTAGAAACTTCTGCAAGATGAGATGTATGATGGAATACAGACTTACTAATTGTTCTTATGATTCCATAAATGACATTTACATTATCAAGATTAAAGCAAGAACCAAACTTACCCATCTCTATCCAGCTTGGTTTAGTCTGTCCTGTTACATAAATTTCCTTAATCGTCAGTTGTACATGTAGACCAAAAGTTACAAAATGTGTATTTCATGACTACACTGTTTTAAAAAAAGAATTCAGCTCACCACAATATTATCTCATGGACATAATGCAGAAACTTGCAAATTCAGTCACCTAGGATTTACACATGAACAATTACAGATAATTTTATAATTTTCTCTTTCAATATTCATGAACAGTTTGGATATATTGAAGTCAGTTAGCATCAATATTGATGCAAAAATGATACGCAGGGCTTAAAACAAATTTCCACCAGATTAGTCAGCAGTTTGGGTCTCACATCAAGTAGCAGGGGTCATCTAAAAACTTACTCCCTACCATAATAATCACTGGTGACATACCATGATGCTGAATTCATGCTGCTATTATTTTTCTCTTTTGTGAAAACAAAACATGTTGGAAAGTTAATTGCATATGAAAGTCGGAAACGTGGATGAATCAAGTTTATTGTTATGAACATGTTCCCTCTAAAAGAAATGAAATATATAAATAACTGAAAATCACTGAGTGCATTCATTTGTGTTTGAAGACATTTTTAGAATAATGATTACAAAAAGATACTTAAATTTTGCAACTTTTAATTCTGAAAAACTTCAGAAAAGATTTAACAAAATAAAGTTTTACATCTATGCTAAAAACTACTTGATTAAAAGTTAAAATTATGCAATAAAATTGGTCATTTGAAAATTGTCAAGTAAATGATCTTGTTTGATTTCTAGTTCACTATAAAGTTGATTACCCAGTAATCTTTAGCCAATGACACTGAAACAAACCAAGACATGTGGAACAAAAGGTGTCAGTTCTATTAAAATTTAATAAGTTTGAAAGTTGTGGTAATGGAGAACTGACTGCTATAGTTTGGTCTTGTAAATTCTGAATGTTCGGCTTTGATGGGTGATTTGGGTTCTTGTTTCACAGTTATGTCAGTTAACGGTGTCTCCATTCCACATGACTATGTGCAAGCACTCAAGACTTTCATTCTCTTGTTTAAGAACACAAGTTTGTCAACTGAATCCGTGTCGAGGGATACTTGTAGCTTAGTCATGGTTCCACCAGCAGTGGAGGAAACCCATTCCGAGGGCACCGACATAGCTGATGTATTAAGCAAAAATCTTGCTAAAGTGGCCAGTTTGGGGTACCGGTAATTAGAACTATTAATATTCCACCAGTCAGAGGGATTAACTTTGGTAGTAACTAGTTTCTGCTTATGATACAGATCAATTTCGTCAATAGCATTTGAAGGAACAACTATCACATTCACTTGATTCAAAATAAGGGCCTAACAAGTAGAACACATCATCTTGGGAGAGTTGGCTGCATTTGCATGACAGAGAATCATCTGCCTTGTCACTGTCATTCATATCATGTGCTACATGAGTCGTGTCAAGTGTGTCACCCGTTTCATTCATATCATGACCATCTTGAGGTACACTTCCAGACAGAGGTTCAAACGATGACAGGATGTCCTCATGAACAACAGAACACTGCTGTTCAGACTGAAAATAAAGAAATTGGAAACTGGGGATCTAGAAAAGTGCAAATCATTGCTAGACCTTTACAGGTGTTGTCACTGGTCATGTTAAACATTTTCTCAATATCCTCGGATACATGTTTCTTGAATGCTGCAACAGCTGAACAGCCATGATCTTTAACAGAAAGAGTGTTATTTCATAGGCTAAAGAGTATTGGGTAGACCCACTCTGATGGTCGGATACTCTTCCTAACACATGATATGAGTGGCCATAACACAAGGACCATGCCTTCTGTTATAGACCACTGGTCATCCTTTAGGTCAAGTGCCTACACATCTGCTGGTTGCATAACTTTTGGGTCATTGTAGAACTGTGTAAATTGCTAGACACTGCTCTAATAGGTGCTGAAACATATCAGAAGTAGAGTTCATCTTATGGGGCACTCATTATTCGGGGAATGTTCTGTTATGCCCATTTGTTTTTGCCTAAGTTGTAATTCCCAGCTAGCTACATGTAGAACTGATATTCAAAAGTCTGCTACAAGTTATTTGGAAGCCATTATTGTACGGGTTATTGATTTAGTTTTCTCAAAAGTACCTTTGACAGCTGAAGGATGTGTACAAAGCATCTGACATGGGTGAATGTGGAAAGATTCTTGGTACATAAGACCATATTCAAGGCGTTGTTTGTCACCATAGCTGTGATATTTTCAACTTTGATACTAAACTCTTTCTTTTAATATCCTGCACAAGATTGAAATCTGTGTGTCACTGAGTCATTTCTCTGGTTCCGATAACAGTTATGAAATACCCAGCTTTCATCTGCAATGTGAACTGTTACTGTTATGTAGCCTTCTGTTGCAAGACTAGTCCAATCATCAAATGTAAAGGAAACCCCTGTCTGCATGCTAAATGTGTTTTGAAGGTCAGATTTGATTTGGTCATAGCAGACAGAAACATATTTGGAAATTATTGTTTTTCGTGGCACTTTGTACAAGGGGTTTAATTTGGCACCAAAGCTTTTTCATCCAAACCCCCACTCCTCAACTATCCTGAGTGGTTGGAGATTACACACACACGTGATGGCTAGTTTTTCAGTACACCATTGCTACTTCACTGTGGGCATTGTGGATGCTACTGGTGAGTTGAATGACCATGTCGAGGCTATGACATCGTAGCTAGCCCCAGACCATAGGTTAGCCATACATATAGCTTTCTGTTTGCTGCAGGCACCAACAAGTGTGAAATACTTCTAAAACTGGGGGTCGTTTGTCATGCTGACTTTCAGCCATTTTCAGTAAGACGGGGGAACAAAGCTATGTCATATTGACATGCACTTTACTTACTGTTGAAACGGAGGGCAGGTTTTGTCATTGTTTACAGGACTAACACGAAACGACATACATTTAATCATGTGGACGTGACAGCCTTAGTTGTGGCTGATACAAAATCAAGAAGACAAAAAAACAGCAGGTAAATCACTCTGAAAGTTCAGAGAAATCAATTGGTAATCTGAATTATCTGGAACATTCAATGTCAGAACCAAGTCCTGACAGATTTCTGCTGCTGAATGCAGCTACTAAGTTTCTTTCTGAAGAAACCAGAAAGAAAGGTCAGGCACCTACCTAGAACAGTTGAGGGCCAATGATATTTACACATGGTTGTCATGATGCACCTGTTTATAATGAATTTTATTCACACACCTATGGTCAAGATGACCACTTATCCACAGATACCGATTCACAGCCTGAGGATATTTGTTATTCCCATCCTTCTCAAATTCCTAATCAGGAATACATTGCTCTCATGGAGAAGTTCTTTGATGGTAAACCGATTGACCCTGAACCTTTTAAATCACAGAGATGACTTAACGTTGGTGTAGAAGAATCCTGATAAGCAGGGCTCAATCCTTTCTCAGTTGCACTTGATGTGCCCCAGTTATAAGATTAGGAACTTGACCAGTTTATTCATTGCAGTTTACCAATATGCCAAGGATTGTTCTAACTTACAACTATTTTATTAACGGTGAAGAACCTGCCATTAGTGATGACATTTTCAGTGGCCGTGTTTTCCACTATCTTTGTAAGTCAGACAGTTACTCTGATAACAGATCAGAAGTAGCCAACCAAGTTGCAACTGCCAACTTGAGATTGGCCATACACTCGCTAAGAAGGGACTTTATTGCATTACAAAATAACCACAAGCAGACAATTACCAGCCTTATTTTGCTCACAATTATAGAACTATGCCAATTTTCATATGCAGATGAGTCCGTTTAACTGAAATTGTTAATGCTGAGTTTGTGATTATATCATAGAGCATTGTTTTTATGTACATTAACTTTTACTATAGTTTGCCAATGTTTTCTTCTGTTTGTCATCTAGGTAAATAAAGGGTGGCCAAGTGTACAGACAGTAATGCCTCCATCTGTAGAGGTTCCTGAGCATTCTATAGCTGACAGACAAGGTAATAGTAGCTACATGACATTGATACAGATGTAGGACTCCATGGATTTAGGCTGTTCACCATAATTGTGTGCAATAAATTCAGAATTTTTCAGGTTTGCCTATAGCAGGTACACCTGTGCCCTGTTATAACACGCTTTGCAAAAAAGCAATTCCGGACATAACTTAATGCTCTGGGGCCCACGGCCAAAATTCTAAATTTACTGTACTTGATTTGAACATCATCAGAATGTGTTTTTATAGTCAGCATTTGACTCTAATTAGCCGTTATTGTCATATGTTGTATTCCTAAAAGTTGAAAAGAAGAAATGGTCTATTTTGAATTCCTGGAAATTCTTTTCAGCCAATAGAGTATCGGTCCCTTGTAGAGACTCTTGCTGTACATTGGTTTAATTTTAGTTTAATAAAAGCAGAATATCTTCTTATTCATAATTTGTTGTTGTTGTTGTTGTTTTGTTTAACTTGTCCTGCATTATGCATAAGTTGAACACACCATGTCTATCAAGGCTGTAAAATCTATTTCTAATTGAATTGATTGCTCATAATATGTGGCTTCATATTTTTAATGACTTAAAACAGGTATCCCTGGTAGAACTTCTTTACCTACTCCAAACTGGAGGTGGAAGAATCTTCAGAGGTTGTAAATTCAAATTATTTCCTGTTTATTGTGATACTTTGATATTAATTGTAGGGTTTTATCAAATATTGTAAGTGTGTTCATTTTGATTATTGCAGCAATACTTGCCCATTCGACTTTCAATCTGTTCACTTTCTGAAGCTTTTAATTCGTTTATGTTAATTATGACCAAGTTGGACTAATAGAACCAAGCTAGAAATAATAAAATATAAAAAGCACAATAATAGCAGGTTAATAACCCAATTAATTACATGAATTCTTTTTTTTAATACTGAAAGTGTTGCTAAGCAGCAATTTATTTAATTATTGCTGAATAAAGAGCGATACCAAAAATCATTTCTAAAGTTTGTCAGTAGATGAATTTTGAAATGAAAATAATTGCAGGACATCTAAAAAATGCACAATCTTCTTATTGAATAAACTTAGAAAACATTATAACATACATGTCATTGTACCCCATGTATTTGATTGTACACATATGCTATAAATAGTACGGTGTTCATTTGTAATCTTTATCGTTCATAGTTATTAATCTATAAGTTCATCTTCATTCTCAAAAATATTATTATTGCTGCATGTGTCTTTGAAAGGGCTGACATTTATTCAAATTGTGAAACTGAAATATGCTATTTTACTTTACATAAACTTGTTTCAAATCTTGTCGAAAGAACAAATGCAACATGTGATATCTTGCATGAATGTCTTGTGCCTTTGTAATAAGATGGGCTTTTCGTGTTTTATTTGTGTTTATGTTCAATAATTTCTTCAAATTGTGTGTTGGAAATAGTATGGAAAGGGAAACTATGACAACTTAATAACCACCAGTACAGCAAGCACTTTTATGAAATATCATTTATTGAGAAAGCACGTCGAAGGTCCCACTTGATGCAAAACAGTATGTTAATTTCTGCATGTGTGTATGCTTTTGGGTACATGTAGTCGATAAATAGGGATGTACATTGTATTTTGGCAATTTTTCTGATGTACACTCTGTCATGGGGTTGGGAAGTATTCAAGAAATTTAAAACAAGGTATTTTTTTCCTACATTATGCAAATTTGTCTGTGTGAATGCCAAGCTATGTCATTGACAGATACCATGAACAATGCTACTAATATAGTTTGTACAAGTAAATGTATGAAATTGACACCAGCCGTGGTTGGTTTTATTGTGTCAGGGAGTCTCCCATATGTTTGTTTAGTGTGTCCACTCGCAAGGTGAATGCAATAAAATCAGTGAAGGGTGCCATAAACAGTCTTTCCAGCGGCCCTAGTTTTTCCTACTTTTCCTACTTTTTTTTTAGACTCCATTTTTACCAAAATGGCCCTACAATCTCTACTTTTTTTCAATTTTAAGTTGACATGTACACGTTGTTGGTTTGTTAACCACATAATGAGGGGATTCTGTTTTGCCTCTCAGTATATTTCCTCAGTAGTTTTTATCAAAAGGAAAGACTTGCTCTTCAGTTCCACTGAGATTCCTGTCTTCTAATCCCATCTGACTACAAGTTCCATGTAATGTGATGCATACAGTTTGGGAGGAAGGTGAGCTGAAGTTGTTTAAAATCATTGTATTTCCCAGTGAAGGAATCTGAGGGAATATCAACTGTAATGTGCATGCTAAAAGTGCAACATCAGCATTAAAATTGTAATGCTAGTGTTGCAACATTGCATATTGATTCTTTATTACCAATATTTATTGTTGCTAATTTTTATAGCTTTACAACTGTTTCTACATGATATATAAAGCAGTCATATTGTTGGATGTGTATAAAAACAGGTAACTTTTATAATCTTCCTACATGTAAAAGCAAATCAGATTCATTTGATTTAATTTATGGGGGGTGAGAAATTATGATACATCCAGAAGATTAAGTTGTTTGCAGAGGCCAGTAAAAGGCTGAGTTCTGCAGTAAAGAGCAAGAATTTTAAGGAAATCAGTGTAGCCATTGTTCTTTCGGAGGTGGCAAAATCAAACCTGCAGAAATCAACAGAAGCATTAGAAAAGTGCAAACAGTAAAGAAATGAAATTGATGAGAAGAAAGAAAGACTGATGGATGACTATGCAAGTAGAATTATGTGTTCCATTGGGATCAGTATTCCCATTAGAAAGTTGATTTGTTCTTGAAAATGAAAGATATCTGCCTGAAGTTTTAAGGCTGTTAGTGTCTATATATCAAGACATCGATGAGGGCCTAGTAAATAATACATGTATTGACTTTTCAGTCATTAGTTTTTGAGTGTTTTGTGGGTATTTTGTCACTTCTTTACACCAGTGACAGTAGATATAACTGTATATGCATACATGTAGTGCCTGTGCAATTAATAGACAATCAGCTTTTGTAAATTGTATTCTTTGTATAACTAATGCTTTTGTTTATCAAGCATGGCCTTAAATTATAATGGTCATAGTTGAAAATGTGCATGTGGGAGCGCCACCATAAACAAGTACATTGTAATTAGCCTTAAGAAATTTTGCAGTTGTTCAAGTTCAAAGTTTTTTGCATGACATGCATAGTGACTGGTAGAGATAATTTCAAATGTAGTATGTAGCTGACTTTGGTGAAAGCTTACATGTATTTCCAAGCCAGCACTTCTGCATTTGTGTTGTCCTATCATAATGCAGCTTCATCATATTTAGGGATGTTTGGTTATCTGTTAGCTTTCTTAGATTATTAGTCTGGCTTATTTGCATCTGGTATCTGCAAGAGTTGTAGAAAGCAGCATAATCTGTGTACCTTCTGTAATTTATCCTGTATTTTTTGTACGAGTAATTATAATCATGATTATTTCCCAGTGTGCTTTTTATTACCATAGTAACAGCTTACTACTAATACATTGTACAATATTCAGGGAGATCCACTTAAAGTTAGATGGTTTCTCTTCTTAATCTAAGAAATGCACCAGTGCTAACTTTCCTGCTGTGTTACTATTCCTGTTTGCTACACAAATGAAAGATAAAATGCTTTGATAGTCTATCATATAGTTATAAAATAGTCGTGCATTTTTTTCTTCCTTTTTTCTATATAAAATTATTTTAAATCCGCAAAATTGAAATTATTCAGGTCATAATAGAAGCAATACTATGTTTGGTCTTATGTGCTCCCAAGACTGCTTAGAAAGGATGTTATGTTAACAAGTTCATGTTAATGCACTAAATAGAATTTGTACAAGGAGGGCATTTTATTGTCATTTTCTGTATATACTGCTACTTTTAGTGATAGTAATTTTGTTATAAAATATGCTGATATATAACAACATCAGATATGGCCTCTGTGATGTGGAGCTGGGTGTTTAAGAAAATAGAGGTGACAGCTAGTATGTAAGATTATGCTTTTGTTCAAGTTCACGAAGGTAAATCAAGTAAAGGTTTTATTTTTTCAGTAATTTACATAAATTTCATAATAAATTTCTTCATTTAATATCACTATTTTTCCCCATTTTTCTTTACTTTTGTTTTACTTTTTTTAAAAAAGGTAGCCCTACTTTATCCCTACTTTTTCACAAAGAATTGCTGGAGAGACTGCATAAAACCCACTACAACTGCAATAAAATCATTACAGAGTTTCACTAAATTGAGTGGATATCCACTAGATTTAGTAGACATCCACCAGACATAATGGACATCCACTATTTGTAGTGTACACCTAATCCCTTGTCCCCTGTGTCCGAATACATGGTATTGAGTAGACAATCTGAAATTTGCAATGTGTATACTGTATAATAACGTTATTTTAAATTGAATAGTACAATATGGGTTTCTGTTGTACATGTCAGAGTTGTGTGGAAAACCTGACCTTTTTATTATGAATCTTAAATTATTCTGTAAATCTGTAAATGTGACTTTTAAATAAATCAGTATGATATAACTTGAAAAAATGCAAAAAAAGAAGAAAAGAGGAAGGTTTAGGTAGAAAGCAAAACAGGGCTGATCTGTTAGCAGTGGAAGAAGAAGAGATATGGCATATAAATATGTATTTCAATGCTTATATCCATTAAAGCCATTTACTGCGCATCAGTTTGGAGATTATACTGCCTAATTATCACAGAATCAATACATTAAGTCAGTAATTTTCATCCATTTTGAGTTTACTTCTTGTGCAATAATGTCTTTATAGTGGGAAATTTGTTGTGGACACCGGATGGTTATTGGATGGAATTTATTTCAGCATGCAGGGAATGAAATGGCTGGTTGCCATGGCAACCAAAGCCTGCCTAAAATGTGTAGAATCATGACAAGATTACATATGTTTCAGTATTCATTTATACTGAGCTTTCTGCTTTCTTGCCAAATCAGTCATGCTTTGAATTTTCTTGATGTATGATTGAGAAAACCAAGATTTTCTAATTTTTTGGGTTAGATTGCCCAGTTTCCATCTAATGTAGGCATACTAGATGTTTTGTTTTCAGTGAAGTGTCAAGATTGAGCACTTAAGGTCAATACAATTTTGGCTGTATATTCTCTCCTATATTTTTCTTCAACATACTCGATTGTCCTAAACATGTAAAATATAAAAAAGTATTTTGGTCTAACGTTACAT
This sequence comes from Margaritifera margaritifera, assembly GCA_029931535.1. NCBI lineage: Eukaryota > Metazoa > Mollusca > Bivalvia > Unionida > Margaritiferidae > Margaritifera > Margaritifera margaritifera. Next base: position 3,802,560 of record JAQPZY010001531.1, read on the forward strand.
TTGTTGAAGTTTATTCCAAATAGGTTGGGTATTATGGTAACAATATAAAAATACAGCAGCAATATTAAGGTATTGAGAAAGCCAAAGAATGATAAACAGTTCATACAAATCATGAAGAAAAATGTGGTATAATCAGTCATAAGCATATTTATTCACATACATATATACATATGCATACTTAGGTACTGCATTATTTTGATCCAGATAAGTGAAATATTCAGTACACGCATCGTGGATTATCCAGGTTCCCATAGTGTACATTAATCCATCCATGCTGTTTCTGGTATGGAGCAGATATAGTGGTCATCATGGATGCCCACATCATGGCTCGTAGTGAAAGGATTAAGTTTTATTGCCCCAATTAGAAAGTTGCAGCAGTATAATTATGTAATATTGGATATCCACTACATCACGTGGAACTTACCTGTCGGCTGAGCTACAGTACACAGTGCAGATTGCTCTTTTCAAGTTGTACACGATGCCATTTAATATTCAAAGAATCACCCACTAAAACACATTCACATACATGTATTGCGAGATATGAAAGATACATTTCCGAGCAAAAAATCCTGAGAATATTTAGGCAGTTCACAAAATATACATAGTTTAATGATAGCAATTTTAATGAGAGAGAGAAAAGATGCTGCTTTTAAACAAACAAAATGAAAAAGAAATCACATGTAAGTATTAGCTGGATTCATTCCGGTATTAAAATAAAAAATATGTGAGAAATGCTGTGATTTATAACCAACAGCTTAAAAAATATACTTAGGATTGCTGGTTTGGTCATCTGATGAGTTTAATATTACTATATGGACAGATGAATGTAATGAAAAAGCATAATCACCTAAATAGGAGATAAACTTGTATGTATTATTTTCATTGGATGCAGATACAGTTTATTTGGTACAGTACATTTTTTCAATCCACATACTGCAAAACTGTTCCCGAATGTCAACCGAATATTGTTTATCAGTTTGGTTACTAGTTTGCTATATTTTGACCTGATTATCCTTTTTAAGAAGTTGACGTGAATACAAATAAAACATTTTTTTCTCCAAAGAACATGCACAAAATGCATATTTATACAGGGTTTGGCAGTTAGGCCAACAATATGGAATTATTGAACCATGATGACCACTGATGATGAACCAACCTCATGTATCCTAAGATCAGAATTTTATTAAAAGAAACCAAGAAGATCCGCTTTAAAATGTGTTAAAGATTGTCCTGTTTATACAAACTTTAAATAAGTGAGAATTATTGTGTGTAATCATGTTTTTTGGGTGGGGTGGGGAGTTCTCCCGCCATGGAAGCAATCAAATTTTTTGGTGGATGCCTTAAGTTTACCAGCAAAACAAATTCAAATTCATTTAACAAATATCAAAATCCAAGAATGCTCCTATTTCAAATCTGTTGTTCAAACTTCACAAAATGATAACACGATGTGCCTCAGGCCACCAACTCCACAAGAGAAATATGCTACTTAATCCAACACACTTGAAGCACAACATTCCATTCGATCTTTCTGTATACAGGCCTTGACAATTTTGCTCTCTTGGAAATAAAAATTGTATGTACAAACCATGTAAAAATGAAGGTGTACTAAAGTTGTCAGAAAGTAGTACAACTTGAGTTCTAAAATCAAGTAATTAATACTAGTAACTAACAGAGCATATAAGTGTACAAATTGACAAATTTAAAGTATTGTGAATAAAAACTTGAAATAAAAAATATATAGATTTTGTAAATAACTAACTTGAAAAAAGTAAAGTACTTTTTGGCAACAAGATTTAAACGTAAATTAGTAATAATATTTTCAACACATGATAAGCTATAAATGGCGCCAGTATATTTGGTGGAGGGAGAACCACCGACCCACAGGAAGCTACTGGCAAGCTTTCTAACATACCAATGTTGGTCGAATCGAGACTTGAATTTGTGCAGAAATCAGAAAATAACTAATCATGTACTCTATAGACTTTTGGATTAAAAAAAAATATCCAACAAACATCATTTGTCAAAAGAAGAAAGAACTTGACTTGCATCAGTTGCTTAAATAAATATTTGCATTTCATGATCTGTGTTGTGTTTGTGTGTATATATATATATATATATATATATATATATATATATATATATATATATATATATATATATATATATATATATGTATGTATGTATGTATGTATGTATTTGTAAATTCAACAGGGTATGAGTTATCTTCCTCCTTTATTCCTTCAAGTGGTTTCACATCATCATCATGGATGCTTGTTGGGCTGAAGGCAGTATAGAATAGATTTGTAGTTTATCCATTTTAAGACAGTTTATACATTTTTTCTTCTTTCTTTCTTCTATTTTGTATTCTTGTATATTTCCCCACCATTCAAGCATGCAGGAGTCAAGAATTTCTTTTTTCTTTTGTGTTTAGTGTTTGTTTTGTGGATGTAAATTGTAACTTCCCCTGATGAGTAGCTTGTTTAGTTCAAAATGTTGGGACACTGCTTTGTGTTTGGACCGTTACCAATTTGTGTATGTGTGTGTGTCCCTCTCTCTCTCTCTCTCTCTCTCTCTCTCTCTCGCTCTCTCTCTCTCTCTCTCTCTCTCGCTCTCTCTATATATATATAATATATATATATATCGTGACATGGGCAATGAAATTCATCTCTTTTCAGGTTTGTTTGAAGTTAAAAATCAATTTTCAGTGGGGTGTGCAAGAGTGGCATCTTCTACAAAAGAGGCACATGTTTGGCCAATGAGGCAAATTTTCAACCATAACAAAAAAGAACGTCCTTTTGGTCACATAATTTAGAATGTCATCCATTTATAAATAAAGAGCAAACAAACTTTCACTCATACATGTATTATATTTTAAATAAAACATAATATATTAAATTACTAGAACATATCAAAATTTTAAGTAGGTATTTTAGTGATCTGAAAAGGGGGGGGGGACGGGTGCTAGAAAGGGCAGAGGGGAGGCCGTTAGGGGTAAATGTGATAAGAGCACCCCTTTATTTCTATCTAGCTGGTTACTGAGTGCCAAAGATGACAAATCTTCAAGGAATTATGACAAATATGATGAACTGCTGTATAAAGTTTTCATTTTAGAAAATGTCTTCAAAAACCATGAAATATTCACAAGGTCAATGTCTGAATCACACACTACTCAGAAATACTGCAAATAACAAAGAAGGTACATTTATCTTTCATTTCACATTGTCATTTTGTGGATTAAAGAGAAAATAAAAACATGCAATTATCATATGATTATGCTGGGATATTAGTTGTTTTGCTTATTGCGAATCATTATACATCATTTTATTATGAGATAATAATGAGGACAAATATCATCATTAGAACAGCATCATTAAATATTTTTAAATTAAGATAAACGTGAGGAAGAATATCTTAATTGGAGACAGTCAGTGGAATAGGGAATATAAGTCTCTGAAATCATGATATCTGTGGAACCTACTTGACTCAAGTAATAGCCATATAAAATGCATTTAATTTGTAATTGTATCACCATTTTTTAAAACTTATCACATCAATAACAAGAATTACAAAAAAAACACAATTGGATATGTCTTTAGAAAAAAAGCATTTAATTAAACGAAAAATATTGTACAACAAATAATATTTCAAAGTTGGCAGGCTTACAGTGAATCTAGGAAAAATAGGACATAATAATGATATCTAGAAATAATCACCAACAATAACTTTACAAAATGAAGGCAAGTAATGAGCGGATGAATTATTTTATTTGTCTCAAACTATTTAAATGGTTACCTAGTTAATTATGTGCCTTTTATCACCTGTGACAAGGAGACTTTTAAAAAACTTTCCCTTGCCCAAAAATTTATATTCACTGACTAAATTCTGTTATACATCTTGCAGAAATCATATCTCCTGATTGCACAGACAAGACTTGTGTCTTTTTTCATTCTCAAGCTTTCTGAATTGGATTATTTAAAATTACTAGTATCATATTCTGTAAATCTAAAACCATACATATTTTTGCTAAGCTCGTGAAACTGAAACTTAGTGTCGTATATGTCACAAAATTTTTATATTCATGTAGTATGATCATTGTTGTCGTTGATTAAGTTACTCAAAGAACAATATCAACTTAATTTATCTCTTCTCTGTATCCCTTATTAATGAAAAATTACAGTTTTGGATAATTTTAATCCTTTTGTGAATTTTCTATGCCAGAAAAGTTGTCACATTTTGAAATCTTATAACCTGTCAATTATCCTACCCTCATTATAAATGCAGAATCCAACCTGAAACGTGTTCTTGGGAACAGTAATTAAAATTCCTACTGATTAAACAAAAAACAGTTTAGCAGATCTTTAAAAGCCTGGCATTTAAAAAAAACAAAATAAATGAACATGAAATCAGTATTTATTTGCAATCTGTAGTCCTAGTATGTGTAACGATTTTATTGTTTTCTAAATGTGAAATGCTTGATTCACTCACTGAAGGACTCACTTTCATGCATCAACTTTCTTGTGAAATTGAACAAATTATAAATTATAATGATTAAAAATGATAAAGAACATTAAACAAAGATTTTTAAAGTATTGAATCATTTTTCTCTAAAGACAAATCCACAACTTTGCGGCTATACACACGCACTATAAATTTGCGGAGATGAGCGAATCTGCTGTGCCATGTGACTATTTGTATACTTTTTTTTTCCTGCTTGAAGTTAAAATTGGCAAGTAAATGTTTTCGAGATATTAAATACACATTTTTGAGAATTTGGTGATTCTTGGTCATCTTTTTGCTGAAATGATGACTATAAACTTAAGCAATAAATGTCAGTAAGGTATTTTTAGCACAAAGCCCCATTCCAAAGTTCCTCTATTTTGGTGAAACTTTGATAACACACAACTGAACTTGTTCAACTTATTGTCTATATTATAAAAACTATGTCAACTGTAATATTAAAATGTTCAAATGATCTCACATTGTAATCGCAGGACAGAGCACATATATTTATAAATGGCGGACACGCTGTTACATAGAATGGATGAGTGTAAATTGAACTCCACAGTTGCTTTAATCCTGCAATTTAATATCAGTAATAGCTTACTCTGTTGCTATTGCATAGCTAATCTATTTCCATGACAGAAAATACCCAACTGTATGATGAGAATTCATCCTCCTATAGGGTTGACTAGAAAGTTCTAGTGAATACAACCCCTTGTGTGAACCCTGCAGTAGCCACGTGTAACCCACAATTCCTCATTCCTCGACGACACTCGTCATCTTGATGAAGACGATTAAAATTATCACTTAAAGAAATAGCCTTTGCTGGCGAGTCCACATAGCGATTTATGCTTTTTTCTTATGTTTATCATGAATTACAGGTGGTATTTACCCTTGACCATTATTTTCCTTGTCTGGAAATATCTGCTCTCTTGAGAGTTTTGGCAATTTTGGTACCAAGAAACATCTTTCATAATCTTAGTTAGTAGGTCATTTCCCCCTTTATGCATTGTTTTCTTGGGGGATTAATTATTCCCTTTTGAGAATTCTGTATTGTATTCTTGCTCAGGTAGGTAATTTATTTGTTTTCCTATCCCTGATGCCAGCCAGTTGGTTTTCTTTTGTTGTTTTTAACTAAAAAAAACCCAAAAGCATCAGAAATTTAATTCCTTCAATCTGATTGGTTGGCTGTTTTAGCTCAGGAAAGCAGGTGATACACCAGTCTTTTCATTCTTATGTGTGTTTTATAATTGAACTCCGGTTCAATTTTAATTAATATAGTATAGGAATTTATTCCGTTTTGTTATAATATAAATAAGCATTATTACCAAGCTGGATTTTTTCTTTTTATTCGTATCCAGTACTCGATAAGTCTGGTTTACGTCACCTTTTTTATTCTTATTACCTACATTATATATATATATAATATATATATATATATATATATATACGTGTGTGTGTGTGCGTGTATGTATAAAAAAAATCCTCAAGTAGAATCTTGCTGTCTTTCACGACAATATGAAAACTCGAGTGGTTTATAATTGCTTCATTGGAAAAAAATAAATAAATAAATAAAATCGCCACCTAACAAGGTGAGTACCTGCTAAGGTTCGTTTTGAATGCAGTTACAACCATTATCTTGTTTTCAGCGCCTCTTTTTTTACAGCAATGTCATGGACTGCAAGGGGGCAGACGTTTGTCCTGTTTGCAGTCTATGGTCTGACGAGTTTTGGGACAAATGTAGAAGAAACTATAGGGATGATGAAGGTCTCTTCTTCTTCCCCTGAATTTTCGGAGTTTTTTCCTTCTCTGAGTCCCTCGGGTCTCAGAGAAGAATTAGTAGAGTCTCTTCGGAGATGCTAAGGTTAGTGGGCTCATTCCTAAGGGAATGTATAAGTGGGTGGGGAGTGAGTCACGCCCTCCCGTGAGGAAGGAGCAGCACCCTCCCCAATCCAGTAGGCAGAGAGCGAGTACAGAATGTGTCGGGCCCTTATGCAGTGGAGTAGCAGCATCGTCTACTGTCGTACAGTCGGTGTCAGCAGAAAGTGAATCGTACCCCCCCATGAGGGGAGTGCAGTACCCTTTTGGTCACCGTGGTCCATTGTCGGCAACAGATCGTGCCACCCGGAAAAGGCTGGGGCTTGATCTAAGTCTGTCAGATCTGGGAGAGGATCTTCGTACAGATCAGAGTGGCCTGACTGGTCATTGTCTGGGTACAGGGCACCGGGTACCGATCGCCGGGCCGGGCACCGGCCAAAGGTCACTGGTCATCGGGCTACGAGTACCAGTCATTACCGGTCCATTGAGGCCCATCGGTATGGGCAGAGGGACTGGGTTGAGACCCCCCTCTCTTCAGACCGGTTCAATCCCTCTTGGGATTTGGATTCGTCATACTGACATAGGACTAGGAAAGGGGATCAGATAGGCCCCCCCCCCCCTTCCCTACGATTCCTTTAAACCTTTACGGGATTATGTGGCCTTCCACTGGAATTGGACTGGTCCCTGCATACAGCCATGGTCTTCAGGGCCTTGGCCCCATGACAGAGAGATTGATTCTGCAGTTGATAGAAGGAGGGAAGGGGACAGACCCCCCTCCCAATCGCCACAGGAGGGTTGAGAGTCGCTCACACTTCTGCCATGTCTGCCACTAAGGACAGTTCCCTGGTTCCGCGCGAAGAATCACGGGTCGAGGTCTCTCTAACTTCCAAATCTCCCCAGCTTAAAAAAACAGAGACTCTGGGTCACATGGTTCTGCTTCCCAGGTTCGGGTGCAGGATGAGGATGTCCTTTCTGTCCTCAAGGATTCTCACAAGTTTGATACGGATCCAACAGAGGTGCCACCCCCACCCCCCCTTCCTTCGAGTCTCCCGAACCGTCGGTTAAGGGGCAGAGGAGGAAGAGATCTGGTCATATGACAAGCGGTTAATTAGGTTTACTGTCTATTGCCCAATGATATGTGTCCCAAGCTCTCAAGCTCTGAGGACACTAAGATTCTCTCCAGCTTGGAGAAACTCTCTTAGTCTGCCTCTCGACCAGATCTCTTGTTGCTTCCTCACTCAGCTAAGGTAAAGGAGCTGTCCCAAAGGTTTTGTAAGGGCCAGAAGTTTGATGTAGAGGGTGGCGGTCCCCCCTTCTATGTTGAGACCCTTGGTCTCTTCTGCTAGTTATCAGGTTCACACCCCTTCCTGCCCCCTTAAACCCCCCGCTTTTCGATGCCGCAGCGACACAAGTGGGTATTTACACAGGGACTTGGGTTTGCCTTCCAGTTAAAACACTGGAGGCCTTAGAGCAAAAAGCTAGGTCACTAGGAATGGTAGCTTCACAAGGCATTCATTATCCTTGTCCATGGCTCTATCGGCGGAACTTCTCCACCTCCACAGGGATGTTGCTTTGGACACATCCAAGGTATTACTGGAGCACAGTAAGGACCTTTTGAGGGCTGCTCTCCTGGAGGCAGAGACTCTTTTTCGAGGACTCATTCCCTCTGTGGCTTCTCAAGATTTGAGAGACAGCAACATCGCTCTCTCGCATCCAAGCCTGGTCCGTCGAAACTGGCATTGAACTAAAGTCATCCTGAACGGCCACAGGGCCCTTCACCCAAATTTTTTAAAGTCATGCAGCCCCAGTCTAAGCAACAAACCCAGTTCAGACCTCCCCTTCGTCAGTCGGGGCCTAGAAGGACACCCCGCAGAGGACAAGGGAAGAGGTTTACGAGCCCTTCCCCCTTTCCTAAGGAAAAATGGGGGTGGCCCTAGAGACTCGATCCCTCTCCTGCAGAGCATCCCTCTTCTATGGGTTCCCGTGGGTGTCAGACTAAACTTTTTTTCAGAGGCTTGGTCCTGCACCATGGTCGATGGCTGGGTCCTCTCTATCATAAAAGGAGGATACCGTCTTTGGTTTCGAGATCTTCCTTCTCTAGTTAGGACCCCCATGTTATTCCACCAGTCAAATCTGGTGCAGTTAAAGGAAGACGTACACTCCCTTCGCCAGAAGGGTGCAGTGGAGAGGGTATTCAACAACCATTCTCTGACTTTCTACTCCTGCATTTTCCTGGTACCCAAGAAAAGGGGAAAGTTTCTTCTAATTATCGATGTTTCCTCCCTAAACATATTTCTGCAGGAGGAACCCTTCAAGGTGGAAATAGCAGCTTCAGTCAGAAATGCCATAAGGACCGGCCACTGGACGGTCTCCATCGATCTTCAGAATGCATATCTTCACATCCCTATCTTTCCTCCTCACAGGAAATACCTCTGGTTTTGCTTGGACGGAGAGGTCTTCCAATTTCGCACTCTGCCGTTTGGTCTAGGCTCCACACCCAGAGTCTTTACCAGGGTCATGGGAGTAGTTGTAGCCCACTTAAGGTCACTGGGTATTCCAGTCCTCCAATATTTCGACGATTGGTTGATCCACAATGGCGGGCGGGAGTCCCTCAGAATCGACCTGTCTCACTGTTGGTCTATAGTGACCAGACTGGGTCTCTTACCCAACCTAGAGAAGTCAGAGCTTTCTCCATCTCAAGATTTCATCTACATGGGGATGAGTTTCCTTTAGAATAGTTGATTAGTCCGTGTCCCTCAGGACAGAGTAGATCCTGTCCCTGTTAAAGACGCTGAGAGCCAAGACCACGTTGTTGTCTCATTCTTTTTCTTCTCTGCTGGTGACCTTGAACTCTGCAGCGGGCATGGTAACCCTAGGCAGACTCCAGAAGGAGTCCAGTTTCTCTTTCTGGCAAACTGGAAACCGCACAGGGACCCTCTGAATGTTCGCACTTCTAGATCAGGTCTTCCATTATCATTTGTCTTGGTGAATCAATCTTGCCAGAGTCCCTATACACGCCCCTGATTGCCACTCCTATCTGTTCGCAGATGCATCAGATTCAGGGTGGGGCATTCATCTGGAGCCAGAAGGTCTCATTCTTCAGGGTTTGTGCTCCCGGGAAGAATCTACCCTCCACATAAACAATTTGGAAATGAGGGCAATGTTCTTATCCCTTCAGGGGTGTGTTGACAGCATAAGGGGTCACTGCATGATGGTCTATGAAGAAATGATGTCGGTGGTGGCTTACCTTTGAAGACAAGGAGGTGCACATGCCCCTTTGCTCTGCATGGAGGTTTGGAACCTCCTTCATTAGGCAACCTCGAAAGGGATTACCCTTTGAGTTTGCCACATTCCTGGCAAGAAAGAGAATATTTGGCAGACAGTCTGTTCAGGAAAGGATGGATCATCATCACAGAATGGTCTCTGCACAAATCCATAGCAGTTTCCCTGTTCAGACTTTAGGGGACACCCTTGGTGGACTTGTTCACCACGAGGCTAACAACAAGCTCCCCTTTTACGTCTCCCCAGTCCCCGATCAGAGAGCCTGGGCAGTGGATGCTTTCAGCCTGAATTGGGATCGTCTATTTGAATATGCCTTCCCACCCTTCAGGATGATTCCTTAAGTACTTCACAAAGTAAGGTACTCCACTGCACAGCTCATGTTGATAGCACCTCTGTGGCCCCAACGATTGAGGTTCAACAATCTTCTCATCCTGCCAGTAGACCAACCCAGGACGTTACCCCAGAGGAGGGACCTTCTGTTGCAGCACAGGGATTCTTTTCTGCACAACAGCCCACAGATTCTCCACCTTCACGCTTGGCTCATCTCAAACGATCTCTCTGCCAGGAGGAGTGTTTGAGTAAAGTGGCCTAGTGCATCGTTCAATCCAGGAGGCGATCTACGTCTAATGTCAACGATGCCAAGTGGAGAATCTTTTACGATTGGTGCAGTAGGAAAAGTATCAATCCTAGCTGTCCCTCTTTGAGTGCAGTGGCTGATTTTCATCTCTTCCTGTTTGAAGAGAGACAATGCTCGGTTTCTACTATCAAGGGCTTTAGGGAAACCCTATCGAAATTTTAAAAGGGACCCGCTATTGGTGTGGTCTCTCACTTAGCAGACCTGATCAGGCATTTCAAACTGCAATGACCAGTGTCTCGCTCTCTGATGCCTAGGTGGAATCTCTCTTGTGTCTTGTGGTCTCTGAATAAATCCCCCTATGAACCTTTAAGTGAGGCTTCTTTTGAGAACCTTACCCTCAAGACTATTTTCTTGCTCTCTTTAGCATCCGCGAGACGAAGGAGCGAGCTTCATGCTCTTTCCAAAGAGCAAGGCTGTTTGAGATTCAAAGGGAATTATGAGTCGGTTTCTCTCCTTTGCCAACGAGATCCCCCGTCTCAGTCATACCTGTGCTGGGGATGATCAGGATAGACTTTTATGTACTGTTAGAGCTTACCAGTACCTTACCGAGAGGGATCTTTCCTTCATGAAAATTAAAGCTCATGAGGTTGTAGCCATTGCTACCTCATGGGCCTATTTAACTCGTTCGTCTCTGGAGGATGCGATGAAAGCCACGTTTTGGTGATCTCACAGTATCTGCTCCTCCGTTTACCTTCGCTTGTTGGCTCACCAAAGCGAAGGCATATTTTCTTTGGGTCCACTAGTCATACCTGAAAAAGTGGCCCATGCAGATACCATCCGGTAGTAGTCAACACTTCTACAGCGTGGGTGAGTATTCCTGATTATTTTCCGTAACCAGTTGTGAGATCATCAGCCTCCCACCAAACTGGCAAATTTACCTATTACTCATATTAAAATGTATTTTTTTGGGGGGTAAAACTAATTTTAATTATGTAATACTTACCTGTTGCTATTGCCAGATTCCCTCCTCTCTCCCTGCACTGATGTCCCACTTGTAAGCATACGTCCAGAAAAAGAATGATGAATTGTGGATTACACGTGGCTAATGCATAGTTCAACCAAGGGGTTGTATTCACTAAAACTTTCTAGTCAATCCTATGAGAGGATGAATTCTCATCATACGGTCGGGTATATTCCATCATGGAAATAGATTAGCTATGCAGTAGCAACATGTAAGTATTACATAATTAAGATCAGTTTAACCCACCCCCCCCCCCAAAAAAAAAAAAAAAAACTAGATTTAAACTGATGATATATCTCAGATTAACTTCCTACATTTATTCTCTTGACTGTATAAGCGATAGTTATAGGTATAAAGACAATTTAGGAAGTGCTGGGTATTTTAATTGAATTTGACATGAAAGGCATAAAAAAGCTTTATTGTGCTGTAAAGGGGTTGGTGTCAGAAAGTATCATTGCGCAGTATAAGGTTAATAGCTTGTTTTGTTTTTCTTAGGTTTTTATTCAGTATGTACATTTATCACAAATATCACATCTGCAGGCATGCACTCAATACATATAACATAATATACAGTTTCACAAGTCAATTGAGTAAGTGGTACATATGAAAAGGCAAATTGTAAAAAGAACCATTTTATGCTGACAATGTGGGATATACAATATTGGTCAAGAGACTTGTACAGAAATGAATATAAATACAGTGAAATTCCAGTAGTACAAATTAATACAACTTTCAGATACTTGATATTCACAAATGAATGTATCAATATACAAAAGGAAAGGACAAAAGAACAATACAAAATTGTATAAAATGGGGTTGTGCATGCAGCATTGGAAGAGTGAGAAGTACAATTTCACAAATGGGCATAAATATCACACACACACACACACACACACACACACACACACACACACACACACACAGACATAAAAAACAAGGAGGCCAGCCATTTACTGACTGGTTTATTATGGATTCGTTAGGAGAGAGAAGGAAAATTTATTAGGTTCGCATCTGTTGTATACTCAAGGCGGGGATCCAGCCAGCAGTGATACTATAACAGCCCGGAAATGTCTTTCACACTCTGATAGCATCAATCTGATGTTTCAGTGCTGGCTAATTGCTCAGCACTGAGACAAGTTGAGTGCTACTAGTATAAGGTTATATTGGGGGCAACAAATATTTAAGTATGATTTTGCAAGAAAGATTGACTAATTCTAAGTTATATAGGGTGCAGAAAATACTGGCTAAACACCATTTATCGAGGGATGTAATAAGATTATATCTATAAAAGTCTGCCCTTATTCTACACTTTAGTCTAGAGAGAAAGAAGGATAGTAGTGTATTTGTAGTTACTGTTTCTTTATGATAATATGATCGAACGCGTTTAAACTAAATTACATATTTATACTTGGCTGCTAGTAAGAGGCAAAGGTTCTCTAAATCGGGTTCCGGGAACAAAGCCTCTCTAGGAAGTAGGCCAAATTTCAGGAAAGTGCTAAAGGTATTAAAAGAATTTTCTGAGAGTTTCTTGATCCACTTAATCACAAGATGTTGTAATGGGTGTATTAATTTGCATTCGAAAAGTAAGTGGTTTATTGTTCCAATTTCCCCGCAAAAAGTGCATGATTTTGATTGCGATATTCTTTTTAAGAACATATTGTAGTTTACAGGTAGAATATCATGTATAACTTTAAAGCAAACATCCCTGGTAATTGGGTCAATAAATTTGTTGTATAGATTACGCCACACACTACAGAAATCAATATCATATGCTTTTTTGATCAAGGGTTCTAAAGCAAATTTCAGATCCAATTGATAGATGCTTTTAGTTGATAATTGTCCGAAAGTAAGTCCTGGGTTATTTTCTGTGAACATCTTTAAAATGGTCATGCACTTTTCATAAAATTTTGGAACATATAGAGTGTGAGTATTTATTTAGGCCTAAATTTGGGTTAAATGTTCGTAGCTGTGAATCGATCCAATATCTTGCGAAAATTACCATTTCGATGAGTAATTGTCATTTAGTAGTTTTTGAATGTGTTGAATTCTTATAGCTCTTATTTTGCATTCTATATTTGATATATTCAGGCCACCCTCTTTAGAAGGGTTATAACATATAGCCCTTGCAAGTGGTTTGAATTTAGAGTTCCATATAAATGTAAATATATTTCTATTAATCAAAGTAGTATAATGTTTAGACAAATCCAGTACAATTGCAGTGTACCAAATTTTACAACATGCTAAAAGGTTGACAGTGTTAGATTTGGAAACAAGAGATAACTTCCTGGTTTTGTAAAGGAATAAAGTGTTTTGAAGTTTTAGGAAATTTTTATTCCAGTGATCGTCTTGTGTAAATAAATTGTTGCCAAAAAGAAAACCGACTATTTTTTGTCTGTAGATCCATGATATGCCGAAAGGGTGATTACTGCGACTTTGCCATTTGTCCATGAACATTCTGTTTGATTTACTAAAGTTCAATTTTGCTCCTGATGTTTTTTCATATGTTCTTGCCCAAAATAAGTATTTTTCAATGGATTTGTCTCCGCAACAGAAAACTGTACTATCATCCACATAGAGGGAGATCTTACAAGTCTCTGTTGCACCTGGAGGTTGTATGAATGAATTCTAACAGCGAAAGGTTCATATAATATTATGTATAGAAGGGGAGAGACACTGCATCCTCGTCTTACTCTTAAAATTGAAAATGGTTGCAAAATGTAGTTATTCACAATAACGGACTAAAAAATGTCAGTATAAAATATGGAAACCCATTTGATAAAATCCGAATGAAATCCAAAAGATTCTAATGTTTTCATCATGAAAGTGTAATTTACTCTATTAAAGGCCTTTTCCTGATCAAGACAAATGAAAGCACATGGTAATTCAATGTTCTTTTTGTTCTATGTAATCACAGATGTTTCTAATTAGGTGACCGTTGTCAAAAATAGAACAACCTTTGGTACCACAAGTTTGGTCTATGTGAATGATTTTCTGCATCACATTACTTAGTCTATTAGTAATTATTTTTGAAAGGATTTTATAATCTACGTTAAGTACAAAGAAGAGTAATGTATGAGAGTTTTTGAGAGTCGGATAAGGTATTCAAATCAAATATGTTGTAGAGTTTGGCAAGTACGTCACTGAGAATGTCGAAAAACGCTCTATAAAACTCTTTCGACAGTCCATCAGGTCCCGGTGATTTATTATTTTCCATGCTATTAATCGATTTTCAGACATCTTTAGTGATGGGTCCTGTGAGTAATTTATTGTGCTCTTCAGTTAAACATGATAGGTCTCTGAGGAATTCATCAAATAGATTTCGTCGATGGGTTCATCTGTATATAGTTTAGAATAAAACGTTTGCAAGCGTTCTAGAAGGTCCGGACTAGATTTATATGAAATATTATTGTATTTAATCTCATTGATACACTTTTTCTCACTTCGTTTGTTTTCTGCTTGAAAAAAGAATTTTGTAGGCTTTCATTATTTTCTAAAATTTTGGCTTTGCTTCTAATGATTGATCCCTGGTAGTATTCATTTTGTATTTCCTTCATTCTAATAGATAATTCGTGTAGTTTTTCTAAATATTCAGGTCTATTGCTTTGATCATATTTATGTCTCAGAGAATTTTATTCTTTTTTCAACATTTTTATTTCTGAATATTTAATTTTTGAAAGTTCTCTTGAATATTTAATGAGTGTCTCTTTGATTGTAGCGTTTAGCTCATCCCAAAATTCCAAAGTAAAATCCTGACAACGTAATTCTTTCTTGCACAGATTGGTGATAAGTGTTTGCAAGGCAGAATGTTTTAAAAGCGAATTGTTGCATTTCAATATCCCTTGCCGAAACTTATGGAAGAATTACATAATAAAGATAGAAAAACTGCATCATGGTCCGATTGTGAAAATTTGACAATTTGTGTATCTAAAATAAAATCTTGTATCTTCTTTGAGACTTAAATTTGATCTACCCTGCTCGCTATTGTACAAGGGATGGATCAGTAGTAAATCTGTACCATGTATATATTTTCAATTAAGGATGTAGTTTGCGGAAGGTATCAATGAGAATGAAATTAAATATTATACCTTTAAAATTTCTAATCACTAAATCCCTGTATTGATTGAGAGTACCTGTTCGGTCTAATTTTGAGTTCAGAATGCAGTTGAAATTCTCAGCCAGAATGATGTTGTGTTGCACTGATAAATAAGGGTACAGAGTATTAAAAAATTCCTTTTTGTTAGAGTCTGAAGTCAGAGCATACATATTGATAATACGGTACGGAACATTATTAAATGTGAGATCTACGCAAATTAGTCTACCGTCAAAATCGGTGTCAAATTTAGAAGATTCACTATGTGTGTTGAAATTAAGTACCGTTACTTCACAAGATCGATTTGAGCCAGAACTCTCAATAATATTATGGCATTGCAATTTTTCATGAATATCATTGGCTGAAGATTTGTTATCAAAGTGGGTTTCTTGTAAGGGTAGAATATCAATCTTATTGGATGTAACTAAGAGATTAATTTCATGTAGTTTACTACATGTATTCACGCGGAGTCCATTGCAATTTAAAGAGAGGGTATAAATTTGCGTAGCCATTTGATTATTTCAATGCAAAATATGTGTATAAGATGCGATAATAAGAACATTGTATGAGAATATATAAGGATGGAAAGAGAGGGAGATTGAGAAAGTTGGTGAACAATAGTAGGTATACCTTTGTTGGTGTGAACAAAAATATTGATGTATATTGAAACATATATTGGTTTGAAGGAAAAATAAATACCAAGCATACACCTGAGGTAATTGATTGTCCGTTATCCGTGTGCATAGTCCATGGGGTTTTCGTGTCATATTTGGGTCCATATTCCGCCTTTATAGTCCATTTGAGTTCCATGATTGTGTACATTTTTGTTCTAGGGAATCTATGAAATCTGTGAGTTTACTTGTAGCTCCATGTCACATTTGCTTTCCTTGCCGCTGCTATTGTGTTTGGCCCATTTCTTTGTAACGATATGCCATTTGACCTCTTTGAGGTCGAAAACCCTAATTTCCTGTCTCTACAGGAGGAGCTGAGGTGGTATCTCCTGCCTGGGCGGAAGGGGTGCTCAGTTATTGCGGTGGGGTTGTGTTCTGCACCTGGGTGGGCGGGTCAACTTTGACGGGTGTTTGAGGGGTGGTAAGATTTGGTTGTGCTGTCTCCACGGTATTGGGGGTTTTCAGGTTTTTGGTGCTGTTTGGGTCTGTGCAGGGTTGGTCCCTGTTCTCCGCGTGGCCGCCACTGCATATGTGGCCCTCTCTGGGCAATCCTTTCTCAGGTGGCCAGATTGTTGGCACCTGAGGCAGAGGGGTGGTCGGCCCTTCATAGTGATCAGCATCCTGCACATCCCCAGGGAGACTATGTGCGAGATGTTTCTAGCATCTGTTACGACTCTATGGTCTAAGAAAAATGTAACAGAAAGAAAGTGAAACCAACAAATCAAGTAAAAATCAACAAGCAATTTATTACTAAATAATTAAAATGAAAAATCAAAAGGTCACTTACAGTAATGTTTTTTGAAATCCTAATAATCCAATAAGAATGATTGTTCTAATCACAAGTCCTAAATATAGAATGTTCCAAATTCACTGCTGTGTCCTTGAAGGTTATGATGTGCTAATGGTCTCCAAAGTCCTGATGTACTAGTAATCTTGATGTGCTGATGTCAAAATGAAGTATTCCAAAATATCTGAATAAGTTCACTTAAATTCCAAAATCATCAATTAAAAATCCAAAATCCAAAAGTTTATGAGCACTGTTATAATCCAATGAATATTTATAATAATTCCTCTCTTAGAATTTGGAATGAATTTTCACAACTGTAATAGCTCTTTACAAGACTGATGGTAATGTCAAAACTGAACAAATGTCCACTAAACATGATATATATAAAGATTGGTCACATGACAGAATGTTCTAGAACATGAGTCATCTTAATGGAATTTTTACTTGTAAACAAAAATCAACCTTGACCTTCAAATTGAGAAAACATATTGATCAAAACAACCTAATTCAAGGACACTAGTTAAACATGTTTTTCTTGATAACATTAAGATTTAAGCAAATATTAAAGTGAAGAAACATTTATAATTTCCTAAAATATTTATAATATTATATAAACATCATACATAACACATCCCGTCATAAAGAAAAAGAAAGATTTATATAATAAAGCTTTCTTTTGAATATACATCTAATACTATAATAACCAAAATTACATAAGAACATGTTTTATGATACTGGACTTAATTACATCAAGCAATATTACATTTCTAGGCACGTGAGAGTGCATCTGCAATCACATTGTCTTTTCCTCTGATGTGTTTGATGTCAATGTTATATTCCTGCAATATCAAACTCCATCTCAACAATCTCCGATTTTTATCTTTCATTTTGTTGATGAAAGTAAGGGGATTGTGATCACTGTACACAATAATTGGAGAAAGAGCTGAGGTAACATACACTTCAAAATGCTGTAAAGCCAATATCAAAGCCAAACATTCCTTCTCAATTGTGGAATAATTTTTCTGGTGCTTGTTTAGTTTTTTAGAAAAATAACACACAGGGTGATCCACACCACTTTTGTCTTCCTGAATCAATACTCCACCAACCCCTACATCACTTGCATCAACTGATAATTTAAATGATTGGCTAAAATTTGGTGCAGAAAGAACTGGTGCATTCTTAAGCATGGCCTTTAACTTGTCAAAAGATTCCTGACACTTGTCAGACCAAAAAAATTTGGTTTTCTTACTCAATAAACTTGTTAAAGGTTCAGCAATTTTGGAAAAATTGGAACAAAATTTCCGATAATATCCAGCCATACCTAGAAATCGCATCAGTTGCTTTTTACAAATTGGAACTTGAAATTCAGAGATAGCTTTGACCTTAGCTTTTATAGGTTTAACTTGACCTTGTCCCACAATATGTCCTAAAAATGTGACAAAAGCATGGCAAAACTCACTTTTGCTCAAATTAATTGTCAGATTCGCATCGCTGAGTCGATCGAAGAATTTTCGAATGGTTTCCAAATGATCTTCCCAGGTGTTGTTGTAGATAATGACGTCATCGATATAAGCGTCACAATTATCAAGACCAAATGTTATCATGTTCATCAGACGTTGAAACGTTGCAGGCGAATTTTTCATTCCAAACGGCATAACTTTATATTGATAGAGTCCATCTGGAGTTACAAATGCTGAAATTTCTTTTGCCCTTTCCGTCAGTGGAATTTGCCAGAATCCTTTTAAAAGGTCAAACTTGGTGACATATTCCGCATTTCCAATTTTATCAATGCAATCCTCCATTCTTGGGATTGGAAATGAATCAGTTTTGGTGACACTGTTGACTTTTCTATAGTCAGTACACATACAGAATGTATTATCTGGCTTGGGAACAAGAATACATGGTGAACTCCAGTTACTTTTACTTGGTTCTATGAAATCATTCTCCAGTAAATACTGAATTTCTTTCTTCAGATAGTTCTGTTTGAGAGGATTCATCCTATAAGGATGCTGTTTCACAGGCGCAGAATCTACAATGTCAACGTCATGATAAATTTTACTTGTTCGTGTTGGAACATCAGGAAACAAGTGCTCATAGTCATGTAATAGCTGTTTTAGTTCATTTCTTTCCTGTTGTTGTAGATGTGACAGTTTCTGGTCTAGGTTGTTCAATATTTCTGAATTCCGAAGATTGGTTATACCAGAGTCACTATAGTCTGATTGTACTCCATCGTTGATATCTTCAATGTGTGGGACAGGTACAACTAAATTAACAGAATAATTAGCTGGGCTATCTCTGTCAAAATATTCCTTTAACATATTTATATGACAAAGTTGTTTCTGTTTCCGTCTCCCAGGAGTGTTAATGATATAATTTAAGTCATTTACTTTCTTTTCAACGGTATAAGGACCAAAATTTTTAGCCTGAAGAGGATTCTGAAGTATGGGAAAGAGAGCCAGAACTTTCTCACCAGGTTTAAAACTCCTTTCCTGTGAATTTCTGTCATACCTTAATTTCATTTTTGACTGGGTAGTGTGAAGATTAGTTCTTGCTACTTCACAGGCCTTTGACAACTTGTATTTGAAATCAGAAACATAATCAAGAAGATTAATCTTTGAATCTTCATTTGAAAGAAGTTTCTCTTTCAATAATTTCAATGGTCCACGGACAGTATGACCAAAAACTAGTTCAAAGGGACTAAAACCCAACGACTCTTGAACTGATTCCCTAACAGCAAACAACAACAAATGAACACCCTCATCCCAATCCTTTTCTGTATCAAAGCAATATGATCGAATCATATTCTTCAAAGTTTCATGAAATCTTTCCAAAGCACCTTGACTTTCAGGGTGATAGGCAGAAGATTTAAACTGTTGGATGCCTAATTCATGCATAACTTGTTGGAAAATTCCAGACATAAAATTTGACCCTTGATCTGACTGGACAGATTTGGGAAGGCCAACAAGTGTAAAAAACTTCACCAAAGCTTTCACAATAGTTTTAGTTTTTATATTTCTCAGAGGAATTGCCTCTGGAAATCTTGTAGATGCACACATGATGGTCAACAAGTATTGGTTGCCTGACTTGGTTTTAGGTAAAGGACCAACACAGTCTACCATTATTCTACTAAATGGTTCATCAAATGCAGGAATAGGTTGCAGATGAGCCTTAGGTATCTTCTGATTGGGTTTTCCTACCATTTGACAAGTGTGACAAGATCTGCAGTATTTAGAAACATCACTTTTGAGTTTCGGCCAATAAAAATGATTCAAGATCTTGTGATAAGTCTTACGGACTCCTAAATGACCAGCCAAAGGAGTTTCATGGGCTAAATTAAGAATTTCCTGTCGATATGACTTAGGAACAACAATTTGATAGCTCACTGACCACTCGTCACCAGCGGGTACATCAGGTGGTCTCCATTTCCTCATAAGGACCCCATTTTTCACAAAGTAACACACTGGAACTTGTGTGGCTTCAGTTTCACTAATAGCCCTCTGAAACAAACAAGATATCTCGGGATCTTGCTCCTGTTCAACGACAAGGGATTGTCGTTTGTCATCCTGATTAGAACAAAGAGAATGAGTTGCCAAAAGAGGATCACTGTGATCAATACCATTTGATTGATCAATACCTGAGGAAAAAGTGACCTCATCAAAAGACTGACCAATACATGTGTCAGCTAAAGGAATAATATCCTGATCAACATCACTCTCGAGAGCTCTTTTTGCCATAGCTCTAGTAACTGCACAAGCAGGGTACAAATCAGGGATTTCAGTTTCGACAGGATCAACTTTCTGATCCAAACAAGGCTTGTCAGTTACAAGTGGATTAACCACAACCTTATCTCCAGCTAGGTCATTGCCTAGTAATAAATGAACACCCTCTATGGATAAAGAAGTCACTGCCCCAACAGTCACAGGTCCAGAAACTAAGTCTGATGCCAAATTTACACAATGGAGAGGAACATTTACAAAGCCGCACTCTACTCCCTGAACAAGAACACTTTCACTTGAAGAAGACTCCTCAGACAAAGGCAAAGTACCTGATAATAAAAGACTCTGAGAAGCTCCAGTGTCCCTTAATATTTTAATTGGGATAGGTTTGGCAGAATCACCAATAAGTGATATAGAACCTTCTGACATGAATGGTTCATAAGCCTCTAAAATAGAATCAGACTGGGGTTTGTTTGACCCAACAAATGTATTGCTTTCAATACAAGACCGTGACCTTGACCTCGTAGAATTAAGAGCATTTGGAAAAGCTCTGTCTTTACTCTGTTGCTTATTTTTCAACTTGAAGCAATCAGAAATAACGTGCCCTTTCTTTTTACAATAAGTGCACGTAGGAAGAGATAAGGATTTCTGATCAGTCTTATCAGATGTTTGATTCCTAACAGTTGTGCTGTTGTGAAATTTGGAAGTACTCGAATGAGATTGAAATGGTTTTTTACCAGAAAACTGCTGAGAGGACGACTTATTGCCAAATGAAATTTTGTGAGTCAAGGAATAATCATCAGCCATACGAGCAGCATTTTCCAAAGTTTCCACTTTCTGCTCGTCAAGATAGGTTTTAACATCACTATGGATACACCTCTTGAACTCTTCAATTAATACGAGCTGTCGGAGGTTATCATAACCTTGATCAACTTTCTTGGCTGAGCACCACCTATCAAATAGTTGTTCTTTATCCCTTGCAAATTCGACATGAGTTTGTCCAGTTTCTTTTCTACAATTCCTAAACCTTTGTCGATATGCCTCTGGTACCAACTCATAAGCTTTCAAGATGTACTCCTTAACCACATCATAATCAGTGCTTTGTTGTACTGACAGTGAAGTGTAGACTTCACGAGCTTTGCCAATAAGTACACTTTGTAATAACAAAGTCCAATGCTCTCTGGGCCATTTCAAGTTTTCAGCTATTTTCTCGAAATGAAGAAAGTATTTATCTACTTCTTTTTCCTGAAAAGGGGGTACTAACCTAATATATCTAGTAACATCAAAACCTGAACTTGTATTTAAAGGAGTGGAGTGTGCTCTGTTTGCCAGTTCTAATTCTCTTAACTTAAATTGCATTTCCCTTTCTTCTCTTTGCATCTGCATCTGCATTTGTATTTGTCTATCTTCTTTCTCTCTCTCTCTCTCCATCTGCATTTGCCTCTCTTCTTTCTCTCCCTCCATCTGCATTTGCCTCTCTTCTTTCTCTCTCTCCATCTGTATCTGCATTTGTCTCTCTTCTTTCTCTCTCTCCAACTGACTCTCTTCTTTTTCTCTCTCCATCTGCCTCTCTTCTTTCTGCATTTGGATCTGCCTCTCTTCCTTCTCTCTCTCCATCTGTATCTGCCTCTCTTCTTTCTCTCTCTCTCTCTGAATCTGAAGCTTTGCCAATTCTAAATCAATCTGGTTCTTTAACTCTAATTCCCTTAATTTCCTGTCAGAACCAGATACAGGCTTTCTCTTCAAACTGAAAGCACTGCTATCAAAAATTCCCTTTCCTACTAAATACTGAATCAAAATAATCTTTATCTCCTGTTTTGTCAATGATACTTTTGCCTCAGATAGACTGTATTTTCTGGCAAGCTCGAGCAACTCATCCTTTCTCATGCACTCTAACCCCTCCTGGGTAGGTTTTGAAATGAAATTCTGAACATTAGATGCCATAGTAAATGCTTGTTGGTTTCACACAAAAAAAAATTTCTCAATTTAAAAATCTTTGCCAAAGACAAAAAAAATTCAGAGACAAAATCAATATGAATTTCAAAGATAAATTTAATATCTCTAATATGCTTTAAAGAAATTCAAATCCCGGAACGACGAGCCCCCAATTTCTGTTACGACTCTATGGTCTAAGAAAAATGTAACAGAAAGAAAGTGAAACCAACAAATCAAGTAAAAATCAACAAGCAATTTATTACTAGATAATTAAAATGAAAAATCAAAAGGTCACTTACAGTAATGTTTTTTGAAATCCTAATAATCCAATAAGAATGATTGTTCTAATCACAAGTCCTAAATATAGAATGTTCCAAATTCACTGCTGTGTCCTTGAAGGTTATGATGTGCTAATGGTCTCCAAAGTCCTGATGTACTAGTAATCTTGATGTGCTGATGTCAAAATGAAGTATTCCAAAATATCTGAATAAGTTCACTTAAATTCCAAAATCATCAATTAAAAATCCAAAATCCAAAAGTTTATGAGCACTGTTATAATCCAATGAATATTTATAATAATTCCTCTCTTAGAATTTGGAATGAATTTTCACAACTGTAATAGCTCTTTACAAGACTGATGGTAATGTCAAAACTGAACAAATGTCCACTAAACATGATATATATAAAGATTGGTCACATGACAGAATGTTCTAGAACATGAGTCATCTTAATGGAATTTTTACTTGTAAACAAAAATCAACCTTGACCTTCAAATTGAGAAAACATATTGATCAAAACAACCTAATTCAAGGACACTAGTTAAACATGTTTTTCTTGATAACATTAAGATTTAAGCAACTATTAAAGTGAAGAAACATTTATAATTTCCTAAAATATTTATAATATTATATAAACATCATACATAACACATCCAAGTCGGTTGTTTCAAGTTTCACAATCCTGGTGCCATTCTTTTCCACTATATCTTTACTTAGCAATGTTTTGTCTCTGATGATATCTACAGTGGTGCCATATGGCTTTTAGTTCATCATTTATGTAGAGTGGCAGCCAGTGTATCCTCAGTTCAACAGTTAATATGCCTAGATATTTAATTCCGTCTGTTTGCAATCTTCTTGCTCTCTCTTGAGAGCTGAGAACAACATTCAAGGGAGCGTTTTCAAACTCACAGTAAATGTCAACAATCTCGCTCAGTTCCACACCTGAGTGCCAAGGTGCTAAAGCACTTTGTCCCGACTTATCCTACCTTCCACACGAAGGGTCTTTAAGTAAACAACGGGGTCCATGAATTCCTTCAAATTTAAATCACCTTTCGGTACATGATTACTGATCGCTGCCAAGACCAAATATAACAACAGATACTACGCTTTGATCTTGAACGTTTCTTTTGTTTCTAATTCTGACAATTGTGATTGATACAACTTGTCTTTGTTGTTGGATTTTTTATTTGAATATATAGTGGAATATTATATTAAAGTATCTCTTTATAAAACAAAAATAAATTATTTGTATACAATTCTTTTTTTCCAATCTTGTAATAAACAAAATGCAGTTATGTGAAACTTATTATATGTAATAACTTATATTCTTTCTATACAGCTTTAGAGGACAAAAGAAATTATATTTGCCAAAATTACTATTTAAATAGATGATGCAAGGGAGGTAATTATACAAGTCAAGAAACACAACTATTCATGAATAGCTGCATTGATTAGAGCAGTTTTGTAATAAAATGCTACGCAATCAGAATTATGGAAATAAATAAATAAATAAATAATAATAGTAATAACAACAACGCCAGCAATAATCAAGTCGAGTCCTATACAGGTTTTCTGAATAATTTTTACTTAAAATCATGATTTATGTGGATATTTTGGCCATCATTTTGAATTCGCTTGATTCCAGCACAGGTTTTATTATCGATTCTTTTTTAGTCCAATACTGGTTTTAGAGCACATGCTCTGCAAAATACCGATTTTTCTTGTACGAACACTGATGTCAATCTGAGAATTTTATTTGATTAAATTTATATATATATATACCAACAGTATTGGTATATCAAACTGCTTTATACCAACACTTTAAAAGTCATGTTATTTTTAATGTATGTGGTATATATATATATATATATATATATATATATATATATATATATATATATATATATATATATATATATATATATATATATATATACACAGTGTCATCACAAATGTGTTACATTACATAAATGTGACACAACGTCATGGCACACCTGAAACGGATGTCTGCAATTTTATGCAAACAAAATGAAATTAAATAAAGAATTTTACTTACTTTCTAATTTGTACTTTGTTATAAGTCGTTAAAAAATGAACTTGGTGTATTCTCTTTGGAATAAACTAATACAGTATAAACTTCTTATGTGGCAAAGATGTATTGACTACCAAGTTACAATAAAGTCATCTATGAATTGGATTTCATCAGTATCTCTTTTAAGTCAGATTTTGAGGGTCTTCTTGATATGTTCGATATCTGAGCTCAAATAGGGATATGTTAAATAGTAATCCATCTTCAATTGACGAGTCCTTAAAGACTCATTGGAGGAGCTGTTCTCATCCTCAAACAACTGTTCTTTGAGAATAGGCCACCAGTGCCTATCCAGAATATAGGTATTTATTATTTAATATTTATATTTATTTCTGTTCAAACTACCAACAATTTTCACCATGGTCGTATTCCACTGTACATCAGACAACCCCACAACATCTCATATTTTTCCTTTGTGGTCCATGTGCACAATGTGTTCTGAGACATTGAGCTATATATATCTCATAATGTTTTCTACAGAACATTAGTACCATGCCCTCTGTTTGCAGGATCACTGTTTGTTTTTCTGGCCAATTACTGAGATGTGGCAGAGCGCATCTTTTTTTAATACAAGGTGTTTTTCTGCTGGTGGGACGAGTGGTAGAGGGCCCTAATACCTCAAAGGAAAGGTTCTCGCTGAGGACATTTCGCTAAATACCACGTCATTGTAGTGCCACTCGAACCCGTGACCCCCCCCCCCCCAGGGCAGTACATTCGGCTGTTGTTCCGACAAGAAATCGCAGGTTTGGCTTAGTTGCTTATGGTTTGGCTTAGGATGTTCTGAGTAACCCCAGTGCTTGATGTACATCTGCTTTGCATGCTTGTTCCACCCCAATCTGAACCAGTATGTTTCAGCCCTAAGTAGGCACAGATACTCTCACATGAGTACATGCACTTCTTGTACAAGCTGCACCAATTCTCCATCGTAGATCTTTAGATTGGCCAGCAGCACCAATGATTTATGTTCCTTGCCTAGGTCTGATCGCTTCCCCATGGCTGGATTGTTTTGCCTTTAAGCTAAATATAGCACAAGTTCTAATTACAAAGGCCAAAGACGGTTGGAGTGGCTGAAAATCGTGATGCTTGTGCGCTGATGTCGAGTCCCTTGCACCATTTGGTGACTTCAGCAGCAAACAGATGCAAAGCTAGTTGTAAAGCTTACATTTGAGATGTTAGCGGGAATGACAGACTGATTACTGTCCGCCTCGCAAACGACAATTGCAGCATCTGTAGCAACATTAAATGGAGGCATTGGTCCAAAGGCGCTTGTACCAATGTTACTAAATAAGCACTTTTTTTGCACTTTTGTTTGTATTTCAGGGGTGATAGTGCACTCTAGCAAAGGAACCAGCGAATGTCTTTCATCTAAGATGTGTATCAAGAGCTCCTGGATGCTAGTGTCATGCAGTCTACACCAAGGTGGCATTTCATAGGAGACAGTACATCCCACCCCATAGGACTCACCACCAACACTAATAATTTGTAGCAGGGTGCTGTTTTTCCCATATCAGTATTTCCGGTTGAGTTTATTTGTTTTAGGGTGTCACTAAGGCATGGAACATTTATAAATGCTGGGGCATTGCATGCCCTGTACATACCAGCTACGTAAAACACGAGTAAGTTTTCATATCCAAAAATGATGGAGAGCGCCTCGAGAAAGAGCTTATAGTTTGGAGTATTGACTGTAGTGCCAACCCACCCGGTTGCAGCGTTGTAGTTTGTAGTCTTTCCAGTCAAGGCATCCTGTATTACTTTTTTTAGCACATTCATACTATAATACCCATCAGGAACATAAACGTCCCTCATCCGGCTGGTTGGGGTCAATTTCACAATATTTTTGTTGTTACCAAGCACAGCCGAAATGTTGTACCATCCTGGGCTGAACAAAATTTCTTGTAGCCCTCCACGGATATCAGGACATGGGTGGCTCATCTGTTCTAGGGCCACTGGTCCTACTAGAGAGTTGGTTAATACAACATTCATTATCAGAACCAGTACTAGTGTGGGAGCGATGGTATTGCCACAAGTACTTCGCTTGAATAGCAATGCAAAATATAGTGTTGGCGGCGTCTTTAACTATAGAGATGCAGATAGAGTACAGATCAATAAACTGTTGCTCAGCCTCAAAGTGTATATGCTGGATGGCATCTGATTCTGAACCAGATTTTGATAAGTATGTGCTACCTTTTGACAAGTGGAAAAATATTGTGGACAATTGGTACTCTGCGATGAGATGAAGTTTGCCAAAATGAAGTAAACTTTGCCAGTTGATCCGCGACCACTGGTTGTGGCGTCAGCATTCACAACCACGTATTGTCTTCTGGAATAGCAGGGGCAGGGCTGTCAGAGATGGTGCACGACTATTATCAGTTCCATGTTTACTTCCCAATGAAAATGTTCTTACTCAGATGCAGTGTCCCCCCCCCCCCTTCCAGACCAAATATGTTTGAATACGCTTTAAAAAAGCATTGACATGGTTGCCTAGGAATTCTTTTGCAATGAGTTTAATGTGGATAAAAACTCAGACGGGCAGCAAAAGCACAGCAATAACTAAAGGCCTAGGTACAATGTACCAGCTGATCCATGATACATGGAACGCCAACAGGCATGTGTTTGACTTTAAAGAGAAGCACATTGTTGACAACTTTGCATATGACAGCCCAGTCAGCGGGGCCAAAACACGGTTTTGTGTATTTTATGCTGGACAAATCTAAAGGATTTTACTGGAGCCAGGATAGAGTGTCTCACCAATAGCATTCTAAACATACATTTGGGCAATCCTGAGTGCACAAACCCAAGTGCTTAGCTCGATAGTGGGATCTGGAAAGGCCTTTAATTAGTGGTAGCGTGAGGGAAGTCCAGGAAAGGGGGGGGGCCATTGCCCCCTGGCGCCACGTAAGGGGGCGCCAGTTGGGAGCTTTTTTTTAGCCAAAATGTTCATAGTATTTCACCTCACCATAGCGTAATGGCCAATTCTTGACAAAACATATTTAGGAAGGGGGCAGTGAGCAGGGAGGTTTGCAACTGACACAAAATAACTGTTCTCTGTGGCAAAGTAGGGGCGCCACTAAAGAACATTGCCCTCCAGCACCTCAAACCCTCATGCTGCCACTTCCTTTAATGTACAAAACATTTCTTGCAGATGTAGAAGATATGGCTGCCTGTACAGAGAACACATCAGACTATTAAATAAGTAACATGAATTGCTCGGATATGCCAAGAACAAGCTAGATTGCACCCTTGTGCATGGCCTTTGCTTGATCCCAACTGACATGAAGCTTAAAGCTGGCATGTATAAGGGGTGTAACAACAAACTTCCCAAATGGCGTATGACAGTAGGTACCAACATCAGTATTAATTCAATAAGGATGCCCATACAAACGCAGCCAATGAAGCATGAAGAGATTGGGTTTTGACTTGCCAGCTCAAGACATGTCTGTTTGAAGAACAGCACAAAGCAGTACTATGCAGAAAGGCATCAAAAGAAGTCGAAGACCACGATGCCAACAAGACAGCACTAGTTTTGGGTAGTATTGTGGTGGGACATGCGACCATTTGATTTCTCTGTGCTTGAACAAAGGTATACTATCCAGAGTTGTCTTAATATTTGCTCTGATGTCTGTGGATGCTAATACTGTGAGAGTGGAGAAGGGCAAAGAATTTGACCGCTATCATAATGACAAGC
The DNA here is from genome assembly GCA_029931535.1 of Margaritifera margaritifera. Lineage (NCBI taxonomy): Eukaryota > Metazoa > Mollusca > Bivalvia > Unionida > Margaritiferidae > Margaritifera > Margaritifera margaritifera. Next base: position 3,831,009 of record JAQPZY010001531.1, read on the forward strand.
ATCACCAAATTTCTGGCCAGCCACCCAATGGCATCTGCAGTGCTGTCTCATATCTCCTGTCGCATTGTTTCATCTTCCGCTTCGGTCACCTTTCTCCTCTCTGTGTCTAGGCATTTATTGAGCTCTACAGTGTTAGATAGGGTAATTGAAAGTGCACCATTGTACATTTGAAGTATCTAATGGAGACCAAGGTTCTCTTGCATGGGGAGGCTGTCAGGTTTCTGTGCCACTTCTTTGAGTGCTGGGTCCTCGGATCCTGACACAGCAAGAAGCTCAATATCTGTCAGTCTGTTTGTTTTGGTCAGGATCTCTTCTTGCACTGACAGCAGTTTTTGTGCAGTCTTATTGCTTACCTTTGGTGGTCTCTCTATGCTCATCTGTTTATGTATGCCTACATCCCACCTGCCTTGGAGTGTGGCTAGTTGGTATAGAATCTTTTTTTTTCCCATTCTCATATTGGAGAGGGATACTACCAGTCTGGCTTTCAGACCACCTTACCTTCGAGTTGATGTTTAAAGACTATAACAGGGTGATCCAGACCTCTGATCATGTGGCAAGCTTCACAATCAGTGGTATCTACCTTAAGTGTCTCCTTCTCAAAAAATGTGACCAAATTTAAAATAAAGCATTCTTATATGGAGGGTTTTCAAGTTTGTACAAATATTGCTGACAAGCTATTAACTATCTACTCCATTACTAAAACAAGAAAAAACACTAAACTGCAGTTTCTCAAAAACTGCTGTAGACGATTCACCCACATTGGACAGAAAGCATCCTGGCTTAAAGGGTTCACAGGTTTCTACAAATGATGCCCATCTGACATTAAACGTGGCATCCATTAAAAAAGGATAATAATTTTTTTTTTTTAAACTTCAAAAACCCTCGAAACCCACTGAACAGAACTGGAACAAATTTCACAGAAACATCCTGGAATTTAGATTTTAGTTTGATACAAATTATGTCAATCAGCCATAAAATATTCAATATTGTCACTGTCACCATTACTAAAAATAGAAAAACCATGAAAGGTGTTTCTCAAAAGCCACTTAAATAATTAGACCAAATATGATAGAAAGCACAGTAGCATGAAGGGCTTTGAAATATATACAAGTGATGCCGATTCATCATCAGATATGGCTGTCAATACTTAAAACAGCAATTTAAACAACTTTATCTCAAACACCACTGAACAGAATTTGGCCAACTTTGATAGAAAGCATCCTGGCATAAATGCCTTTCAACATGGGACAAATGATGAATGTGTACCATAAAAAATGGATGATGATACAAAAAAGAGAAACATTGAAACAGTTGTTTCTTTGCATATTCAACGAACAGCAGTAGAATATATTTTTACAGAAAGCATCCAACTGTCTCAGATTTCCTGGCGAACTGATATCTATCAGAGCCACTTATGCCTCTTGTTTCTAGCCTGTTGTATTTGTCATCAAAACTGCTTAGGAGATATAGGATAACAATCCTTTTTCACCAGAAAATGCAAAGCATGCTGGTAACTTGTAAATATGGTCTTAAATAGAAGCCTAATAACACAATGTTTGCACTTTTATTGTCCTGCCCATACAGTGCATTTTATTTTGGTGCAAGAATTAATATATGGCAACTGGGCTGGACCATACTCAAGACTCTTAAAGGAAGGCATTACAAACTTGCTAAGTCCTAGCATTAAAACAGTGCTGTCCCCCAACATGTGGGAGTTAGCAAAGGTTACTCCAATCCAAAATTAACCACTTAATGAATGGTCTTAATAATTTTAGACCTATTACAATGCTATATACTCTTTCCAAATTAATAGGGAAAAAATAGCATGCATGATAGTATTATGGTTTTGATATTTGGTTACAGTCTTTTCCATCAAAGTCAATAAGGGTCAAGTCATTCATGCAAGACTGTTTTCATTTTAATGATAAATAAACAACTTAGATGACAGTAAGTGAATAGACACTGTCTAGGTAGATTTCAGGTAGGCTTTTGACCTTGTGGACCAAAAAATGTCCTCACCTCATTAAACTTGTATTTTATTACTGTGGAGAAACAATTTTAAAGTGGTTTTCATCATACCTTACTGGGGGTAATGAAAACATCACAACAAATGGAGTGCTGTCTAATGAGCAACTTGTTTAACACAGGTGTTCCACAGGATTAAATAATAGACACTTTTTTGTTGATCATACATAAGTGAGAAAGCAAGACAAAGCAGTCACTTGTCGTCACCATATCAACAGTTCATTATCATTTTGGCTAAAGGTCTTGTTGGGATTTGTTTCCTAAACCCCTTGACAGATTCTCATTATACTTGGCATGAATCTAAGACAATTCATTTGGCAACATGCTGTCTTTCACTTTTGACTTTGGGATCAAGGACAAAGTAATAGAACTGTTCCTTAAATGTTTGGCAAAGTTTGCATTTGGTTATATTTCCTAAATCCCTTCATGCAATTTGTTCATACTTGGGATGCATCACTTGTGGTCAAGATCAGTGATAGAAAAGTTTCCTTAAGGTTTTGGTTTAATTTGTTTTTTTATTGTGTATAAGTGCTAAACCCCTTGATTGATTTTGTTCATACTTGGTTTCAATTATTATGTCAATATAATTCCTAAACCCCTTGATAGATTCTTTTTATACTTGGCATGACTTTAAGACAATTCATTCTCCCAGATGTTTAGTGCTCCCTAGCTAAACTATAAAATAATTAAGCCCTAGATAATTTAGAATTCAGTATTTTTCAAGGGGTACCAATATTTGGGGATTTTGTGGTTGCTACAGGCCAATAATTTAAAGACCCATTAATCAATTATCATTTTATGGAAACAGTAGAACCCCTTCCCCAATCAACGAAAATATAATTTTTAGCACAACAATGACAATTGCTACTCGTGAAGACAAATGAATTCACAGTATTGGTGCAAATGGAAAATAATGACTGTTATACATCAAATACTTAAACCATCTTGGTTACTACACTCCAGAAAAGTTGCCTGAAGTAACAATAGATCTCTCTTGCAAGATTACTTCATTGCAAGTTGTTGCACATAATGAAGTCATTGGAGTACATGCTGATAACAACCCAGCATAATTTTCAGATGAAGTAACTTATGGAGTTCAAAGTCAGGACTAAAAGTCTTTCATAATTTTGTCAGTTCTGGGTTTGGCAAAGTTTTCAGCATCTGTGTGGAACAAGATCCTTAAATCTGTTGTGAAATAAAACTTGACAGTAAAAAGAGAATTTTGAATGTGAAGCTTTTTCCTCTTTCAGCGAGATTAAGATGAAAAAATATTGGTTGCTGGGGAAATATTTCTGCATTGAGAAAGTCCTGTTACACCCAGTCAGCTTTAGTTTAAAAATATCAGAAGATATAATGTCAGCAAAAATTGATTCACATTAAAATAATGAAGTAAAAATATTTCCCATCTACTTAACATTATGATTCGTCAATTTTGTTGAATTATAGCACATATAAGTTCTTTTCAGGCATTTATGAAGTGTTGTGAATTGCTTTGTGTACAAGATACATAGAGAAAAAAATGGGTGGGTAATTTGAGCGAAAATAAAAAGAAAAGAGCTTTGTGCAGAAAAACTGTACATTTCTGGACCAATCAGTAAAGACCCTTAGGTGTGTTCAAGCCATCGCTGTGGTAACCAATGTGCCTTTTCATTTCAGACCTAATAGATGAAGAGGAATTTTTAAAGGCAATCAGAAACAGTGATCTGAAGGTAGAAGAAATGATAAGAATCCAAATGATTCCAAAGCAAAGTAGCATTAAGGTAGCAATAAAAGAAAATGGATATTCCAAGGGTGTCCAGCTGGTTCTACGTGAAATGTCCAAGCTACTCCTGAGGGAGATTTCCCATGCAGTAGGTGTCTGGTGCGGATATAAACCAAACGATCCTGACACTCCTGTATTTGTTGTCACTCTAAAAAACCAGAAATGCATACTGAAGAAGGATGAGATCCCAGAACCTTTTATTGATTATAACATTATCATTCGGTATAAGTATGTACCTAACGACGAAGAAAGAAGCATTGTAGAACAATATGGTAACAAGAGTGTCAGATCTGAGGACGTCGCTCATGTGAACAACTGTATTGCAAAACACACTGAGAGCCTTATGAGGGAACATAGTAACCTGAGTATAATTAGACCATGCTCTGTTAAAGCACACGGTTACATGAGGAAAACATTGACAGTGAAAAAAGACACATGCATAGTGTTCTATGTTCCCATGAAGGGAATCATACCGGTAGGGGAAAATGAGTTTCCAGATGCCATTGATGGAATAGTTACTGACGTCAGAGAAGGAGAATTTGTATTATTTGGACGCCACAATGCAATGGTATACCACCCAAAATTACGGATAGGCTGTTGTATAGGCCTCCAGATAAATAGAGAATATAAGATTGGAAGTTTGGGTGGATTTGTAGACCTCCCTGGTGAAAAAGTCGGCTGCATAACAGCTGCTCATCTTGTCTTAACAGATGACCAGATTTCAGACTATATTCGAATGGGAGATGAAGAAAAGAGGAATATGAATTATCGCCTTGTACAAGGAGAAACAAATATAGAAATGCACCAACCTACACCAGAACTGGGTCCTACATCTTTTGGGAGAGTGCAAGCTATAGCCCTGGAAGCAGGGAACATTTTTACACCATCTGTTGATGCAGCTATTATACAAATTACTGATGATGATAGAAAACCAGAAACTGGAAGTTTTCCTGATGGTGATTTTGAATGTTTTGGTAAGGATGTAATGCCTGCTTTAAAGTGTTGACAACCTTGATCGCAATATTGATGTCACCCGACAATAATAACTTCTAAAAAAAATCTCTTGCATCATTCTTGCTTAACTTCCCCTACCATTTAGTACTCATTGCTAGATTTAAATTCAGGCATAATATTTATAAAATTAGGATGAAACTATTTAAATTTTATTCATATGTTTTCCATCTTTTTTCTCCTTAGCTTATCTGAAAACATCAGATAGTCTATTTTCAGTGAAGGGTTGCTAAGTATGGAGAAGAACTAACGTGCCTAATAGTCTCATTTTACCAGACTTTTGCATGATCAATGCCAAGTGAAACATCTGCACAACCAATTGGTTCTGATTGGTGGTGTTCTTCTTTTATGATCCAGAGTTGAAAGAGTTTTGTGAAGAATGAAAATGATACAAACAAAACCGATTCATCTGTCCTTCTGTACAGGTTCAACAACTTATTGGCAACATTGTGTGTGTGTGTGTGTTGGTGCTCTACCAGAATGACCTGGTTTTCTGGCCTTACAGTGGGATATTAGGCTGTTATCGTATCAACTTGAATATTAGGAACTGCTGTGCATGTATCAAGCATGCAAGTGAAGACGATCTACATTTTGTTCACATGAAGAATGCATCTATACCTTTTTCTGAAACCAGGCAAAAATGTTTAATAACTGTAAATCAATCATCAGCTTTTACAACTTTTCTAAGCCTCATTTTGAGCATAACAATCAGTTGAATATATCTATAAGACACGCTCTCTTGTGTAGATTTCCTGGAATCACTGAAGTGTTTGAATGAGACTATTTGCTTAACGTATTCCAAGTTAGGCGATCAACATGCTAAAGGTTGTTCCCATGGATAAAGACTGATCCATCTACATCCACATTATGAGAATTAACACCATCTTTGTCACCAAGAATAATGTTGAGTGTGAATTAACAGAACTCAGACCAATCACTTTAAGAGACTTGCAAAATGATGGTGCTTGAATTGATGATAAGATTGGTGTGAAAACATGTAACAGACAGAATCATTCATTCATTTTTAGCTCTACTAGTCATAGGTCAGAAGAGGTTATGGGATGGTCTTTCGTCCGTCCGTCTTTTAGCGTGAGTTTCTTATCATTACTCCTCCTAAACTACTTGGAGGATTGCCCTAAAGCTTTACACACACATTCATCCAATATGGCAGCCACAGCTTCCATCTTAAAATCTTGCTTTCACTACTCCTCCTGAATGGTTGGGATTAGATGAAAATGGTGCCAATCTAACATCCAATATGGCTTCCATGGCCGCCATCTTGAAAATGTTATTGTTACTCCTCCTGAACAGAAAGTCATATTGACATGGGGTTTTCACCAAAAGACTTATTATGATGTCTAGTTGGTCTTAATTGAAAATAGTGGTGATCTAACGTCCAATATGGCTCGGTCTGTACGGAAAGTCATATTGATATGTTTTCACCAGCAGACTTCTTATGATGTCTACTTAATCCTAAATAAAAATGGTGCCGATCTGATGTCTAATATGGCTGCCACAGCTAGTGGCCAGCTTGAAAATCTTGTTACCACTACTTCTTATGAATGAGAGGTCATGGCAGCGTGGGCTTGTCACTAAAAGACTTCTTATAATATTTTCTTGATCCTAAATTAAAATGGTGCTGATCTGAAACCCAATATGTGTCCATCTTGAAAATCTTGTTTTTGCTACTCCTCTTAAATGGAAAGATATTTCGACATGGGGTTTTCATCAGAAGAGTTCTTATGATATCCAGTTGATCCTTATAAAAACGACTAACCTTCAATATGGTCACCATGGTGGCGATATTGAAAATATTATTATATGGGGTTCTCGCCAATATACTTATGATACCAAGTTGGTCCTAAATGAAAGTGGTGCCAGTTGTACATGCAATATGGCTGCCATGATGGCTGTCTTGAAAATTTGTTGTCACTACTCCCCCTAAATGGATGATCATTATTACATGGGTTTTTTTCATCAAAAGACTTTTAATAATGTCTACTTTGTTCTAAATCAAATGGTGTCAATATGATATCAAATATGTCCAGCACAGCAGCTAATTTGAAAACCCTGTTATGGTTGAAGAATATGAGAAATGGTTTCAACACTCTGCACTTAAAAGTAAGAAATGGTCTCATCTTGAATTCCTAGATATTCTTTTTTATTGAGTACAAGGTTAGTCCCTTCAAAGGAATCTTGTTATCAAATTTATAGCAACAATGTGAAAGTACTGAGATCTAGTGATGGAAATGAGGTGCTAGGAAACAGGATAAAAGTATACCATAGAAAATTTCTAAATAGAATATTGCATCAGTGTAAATATGTAGGTTTTGTTTTAGTACTATCGACTCATCCCTTCATTCAAGGATTGGTTTAAAGGTTTTGTTCTAGTCCTATCCAATCATCCCTTTATTAAGTTCTCCATCAATTCCTTCATTCAAGAGCTGGAATGAAGATTGTTTTCTATTACTATAAATTGATCCTTTCATTAAGCTCTCCATCAATCCCTTCATTTAAGAGGGTTTTTTTTTTTAAGGTTTTGTTCTGGTACTATCCAATCATTCCTTCATTAAGCTCTTTATCAATACTTTCATTAAAAGCTAGTGTGAAGGTTTTGTTCTAGTACTAGTATTCATCCCTTCATTAAGCTCTCCATCGATTTTATTTTATTCAAGAGTCAGTTTAAGTTTTTTTCTGGTACTATCCAATCATCCTGTCATTAAAGAGTTTGTTTGAAGACAATGCAATATTTATGGATGCTGCTGGATTTTAAAGTTTGTCTACACTATTAAACCAGATTTTAACAGAATAGTTAGAAATCGATCTAAAAAATATAATAACTAGATTAAGAATAAATCAAACTACCGTAATCACAGTAAGTCTTGGGACACGAAAATTTTTTTTTTTTTTTTCTTGTCCCAAGACTTATATGCCTGTAAAATATATAAAATTTTCGGTGTCCCAAAACTTGTTGACAAAATTGGGAAGATCGCCATACGTCACACAGCAGTGACCAGCTCGTTCAGTTACCACGTCATTCGTCAATAAACTGTTATACAATACTATGATTGTTTATGTTATTATTTTGCATGTGCATATTTTCCTTTTTCTCCAACATGATTTAAAATAAAGGTAAATGAAGACTTCATAATTCACGGGCCGCTTATATTTAAGGGAAGACCTGTACTATAGTGTACAGTACTTACACAGTGCAAATCGTACTTGGCGTCACTTATATCCTTGTTTATTCCCAAAAATATTTGATGCAGATTTTGCTTTTTTCATCATTTTTACCAAATCGCATTCTTCCAGATAACATTTCAGCTACACGTTCATTGCTGTTTCATTTATGTGGATTCACGCGCTCAACAGTTACTGTTTTTCAGTGGTATAAGCGATCCTACAAAGTGTTGTAATCTATATGAAAAGGCACGCATGTTTAATTTTATAAAGCACATAACCAGCATAAATTCAAATAACTTGTCATATATAATATATGTTAAAATTCTGAATAGATCGATTAAGAGCATCATTGATCCATTTTAGTTTAGCGTTTCTGCTTCACAAAATGATAATTTTCCAAGCATTATTCATTCCACTTTTGATTTTGGCAAGCTGGTTGTTTTGGCGTCTCCTTTGTTTATAATTGGCGGATTTGTCTTTTGTTTTCCGACAGCAATCCAGGCCAGTTAATTGTTAAAACCCTGAAACTGGCTTGGGTAAAGAGGAATTTTGTCCGGCGGCAATGCCGGTACTTTGGTGTGTGATTGGCTTCTACTGCGTAATATAATATTAGCACGATTACCGTAACTGAGTAAACAGGACTTAATTAAGGTTGCTTACATCAAAGCAAACTACCACGGAGTTTTTATTTTTAAAGCATTATTTCTTAAACTTCTTTATCGTAATTTAAAGATATTATTTAAGTTTAGTGCAGTGGTGCCTATGATTCGAATCAAATGTATGAACTTCATTCATCACAAGTAAAATCTTCAATGTGCACATGGTGACGCCATGATGTAAACATGCGAACAATAAATGCTAGAGTTGAAATAAACACCATTTTCATTGTTCTCATCCTGGTATCACATTGTAATGAATTTGGTATTTTCATTTTCAGGGTAAAAAAACCTCCCCAATAATTACAGGTGACTTTCGACAATTTTAATGCAATAATGCACAAACTGACAATAGTAAACTAGAGCACAATAGGGAGAAGTTATTGTTGAATGGGTATAACATACCGCTAATGCTCAGTTCTTGTCATCGTCTGATTAAATTATACATATTTTAATTTCATAGAAATAATAAGAAAATAGAGAAAATTCGATATGTTTATTGACTCTTCAAACAAATTGTAATAATTTTTAATATTTCCATGTAATAATTCATAGTGAGAGTCCCTTAACAACCACGAAGGCCTGTTTATTTTACATGAGGTTACGATCGATAAAATACGCCGATCGATCAGTAGAATTTTTTTTTTTTTTAAGGTGTCCCAAGACTTATAGTACATGAAAAATTGCTTTAACTTCGTGTCCCAACTTTTATAGGTCATAAAAAAATTACTTTTGAAAATAATTAAGGGTGTCCCAAGACTTATGGTGTCCCAAGACTTACCGTGATTACGGTATTTACAGTTCATGCAAGGGGTAAAACATTCAATATATTCATCATATTTTAGTGCAGAATTTTTGGTATGGCATAGATTCGAATGATGAAAGACACTGTCCATTATTTCAATCATAACTTAAAGTGTGACAACATTTTTCAAAAGTAGACTGTATGACAGAATATGAAAGGGATAGATATACATCTATATTTTAAATGTGATGAGACGGATTTGGTTATTTAGGTATGACCTAGGTGATCTCATTTGAATTGTCTATAATTTATAGGTTTGACAAAAGAAGATCCCCTGCTCTACACCAGTGGGGAAATTCGAGATGTCACAGAGACTCATCTGAAGGAATCTCTGGTGATCAAATTCGGATGCACCACAGGCTTAACGGATGGCTATATGAATTGCAGTGAGAGTTCTGTTCGACCAGTTGATGTGTGGGGCAATTACTGCTTTCCTGTCATGTTTAGACAATTAGAAGTGTCAAAGCGTGATTTTGCAGATCATGGTGACTCTGGAGCATTGGTCTTCCTTTGTGTAGGCACAAACATTAAAAATCTACATGCAGTTGGAATGGTCATTGGTGGAAACTCATCAGGATGCTCATGTTTGATCACTCCTATTAAATCTGTCTTTGAGAAACTTGGATTAACAAATAACAGGTTTAAAGTATTTCCTGCTAGTCAATTGTCACAACTTTTAGAACGTATCAACTCACAAAGACAAGCGCATTCTGAGGAACAGAACAGACTGTCAGAGAAAATCAACTCCATGGAACAAAAGATAGCTGCAGTGGAACAAAACATAAACGAACGTGTACCTTCAGGACTGAATGAAATCTTAAATAGAATGTCAGAGAAAATCGATTCCATAGAGCAAAAGAACATTAAAGTGGATACCTTAGAAAAAAAGATGGACAACATAAACGAAAGTTTAAACACTATACTGGGGTTATTGAACAAACCATAAAATCGCTATTTTATTGTTCAATATATTTTGATACATATTTCATTTTCAATATGAAATCAGTTGATGATGGAAGTGATTGGTCGTTTTATTCAGCTTGTTTCCTCTATTTTATAATTGAAGCAAATATTTTGTATTTCATCTGTGATAAATGTTATAAACAAACCTTGATTTGTGTGACATTACACTGCTCTCAGTCCTTTTTAATAACATGTACCATCTCTGAGTCAGTGGAAAAAGAGTATGATATAAAGCCTGCGAAAGACTGGAATAAAGTGTACGAACATACTAAGCTATGTAAGGTCAATGCCACTGACTCCAAGACCAGTTGGAACACCTTCAGTTCAAGATTGATTTCTCTAAGTTACCGATGCGAAAACTTACTTCTGAGGATGAAATACCTCTGAATATTCAGCACACTTGAATTTCAGCAATCCCATCTGGATCCTACCTCAATATACTCAAAACTTGGTTCATCAGAGAGATCATTGACAACATTTGAAGTTGACTACAGGGTTTAACATCAAGGATAGATGCTCTTGAATTGAAGAAATGAGTTGATTAAAGTGAGGCACAACCATTTTCAGAATGAAAGAAAATAATGTCAGTAATAGAAAAGATAATTAAGTGCATTGAGGTTTAAGTGTCCCAAGATGCAAAGATTCTTCCATATACTGCAACATGGGGTTGGCATAGAAACAATCAGATATGCTTAACAGGTTTTGACATTGAGCATGCATATACTTGTAATCCTTGGTGAAGCTCTCAAAAGTGAATTGGAAACTTTGTCATAATGGCTAAAGACATATTTAGCAGTCTTTTAGACTTGTAGCCACAAATTCTTGGAGAATGAAAGGAGAATGAATACCACATGAAATTCAGCAATATGAAGTTTCAGTTGTATTATAATAGAGATATTACCGGTGGATGTTTATAAAATTCAGCATCATTTGTTATAGACAGTGTTAGGACTGTAACTTCGAGACTGAAATTTCAAAGGAAAATCATTGGACTAAAGTTTCAGCGATCCATGCTGGATTGTATCACAGTATGCACAAAACTTAGTTTTAATAGCAGTAATGCATTATTTGCTACTGTTGCATTGCTCACCTTTCCAGGAGATATATTCCTACATCAAACCTACAAGATTGACATGATTCTTTCCTTCAATTAGTATTGGATGATTTTAGAACTGAAAGAACAAGATCCGAGTCTGAATTATGCATCACAGTCCACATATGGGTTACTATCCTCTTTTCCATGGATGTTGTGCACAACAGACGTGTGCAATTTCGATCATTAAAAGTGCCTTTGTTCTCGGTTTCAAAATGTATTTTCTGCATTCCAGTAAGCCTCCTCAGTCCTTGCTAGAATTGAATGTTATCTTTACCTTATTTTGTTAAATTAGGGGTCCTTTTGCATTTGTTTGGGAAGTGGTGCTTTAGTTAATTGTATCCCCCCTTCATTGTGCCGGTGCTAGGTAAAGTATATCATGCCCATTTTTAGTTCCAGATTTTTTTTTTTTTAAATTAAATAATTTTTCTCTTTCAGAGCATAATGTCACAAGGTGTGGGAAAGTGAGAGCATAAGAAGACTCTGTGGGATACTCACCCCACCTGCTTAGCCTGCACAGGTTGCGCACACAATGATCGTTGTCTGATATTCTGTTTGTGGTATGATGAAGTGAGGGACATGGAGGAAAGTCACCGCACGTATAAGGGAGAAAGACAGGCCCATCTTCCTCCTCATCTTTTTTGGACAATCCCTTCCATTCCTAGGAAGGGTCTGGATCTTAACCTCTTGTGGAAGAAAATAATGCCCATGTGGGGCTAGAATGTCAGTGCAGGTGAAGGATCAAACCAGAGGGTGAGTTGCATGTCCCCCAGATCATCATCACAAGACTGGTCTTTGTCTGGTGACAGATCATCGGGCTTTAAGCAGTGGTGAACAGCGAATCGGGTCAAGTTATAGGTCTGGGGACAGGAATCCGGTTGCTAACCACTCCATGTCTATTTATATGCTTCCAGTTGATCCCAATGGGGATAGGGAGTCCGCCTTTACTCATCTGACTAGGGAGGGAGATTGTATCGGCATCCCCCCTTCCCTACGTTCCTTTTTAATTCTTGGAAGTGAGTCTTCCTTCCCTTTAATGGTGCCATGGATGTCCTTCCCATGGTTTCAAGATGGGGGCCCATATTACAAGCTGTGAACCCATTGGCCTGGGCCAAGAAAAAGGATAGTGGTTGATATTCTCCCCCTAGATGATCTAGGAGGGATGAGAAATGTGCTAGTTTGCCAAAAATTTCCACTAGTAGGGTCACTCCCATCACCCTTCCCCATGCGGTGCTTACACGAGTACAACCCTATTTCCACGTTGCTCTTTCCGCAGAAGAATGTTAGGAAAGACAGTCTTCTCTCATCTCAGGAGTGAGCTCAGAACAATGATGTTCTCTCTGTAATGGTTGAGTCAAACGAGTTCACTGAGGATCCAATAGCGATGGCACCTCAGTTAGGGTCCCCACCTTTCTCCCACTTATTGGTCTCAAAGCCTTTGGGCTCTGAGGATGAAATGATTCTCTCCAGTCTAGTGAGACTGTTAGGGGCAGCTTCCAGACCTGTTGCTTCTGCATTACACGATGGTCCAGGAGCTTACACAGAAGTTTTTCTGGGAACAAGAATTGACCAGGCAGAAGAATGATCTGCTCCCGCACTACACTTCAACTGCTGGTTTCTACATCTCAACTATAGGATCCATTCGCCAGCTGTGCCACTTAAGCCACAACCACCCCCGCCTTTAAGATGCATCACAAGTGATGATTTCAGCTGGGACCAGAACTGGCCTCCGAGTTGAAACCTTGAAGACTTTTGATCTTAAGGCCTGATCACTCATCACTATTGCCTCACATGCCAATCTATTTTCAGCGGCCTCTTTCAGTCTTTTGAAGGAGGAATCTATGTCTCCAGTAGTGCTTCAGTGGTTACTGGTGGCTCTAGCAAAAGACATTGAGACATATGCTTTCTATGTCCATGGTGCTATCAGCATAGCTACTCCACCTCCGCAGGGATGCTACTTTGGAGATAGCAAAGGTCGTGGAACCACAGCAAGAAACTACTAAGACCTGCCCCGCTTGAGGAGGAGATGCTTTCAGAGTCTTCTCCCCTCCATGGCATCTCAGGATTTGAGGGACTAACAACACCGGTCCCTTGCAGCCACCAAGGGTCCTTCGAAATTGGTCAAGAATTGTGCTCACCCTTACCTCTCATTCCTGAAGACAGTGAACTCACCAGTGGACTTGGAAGGAAGACTTTTTTTCCGCCCTCCCCAGTTCCTGTTCTAGCAAACTGGAAACCACACAAGGATCCTTTATTTGTTTGGATCCCTTGGGATCTGATTTTCTTCACTATCTGAGTTGGTACCTCAGTCAGTTTCAGACTGGAGTCCCAATTGACACACCTGAAATCCCACTCTTTTCTTTACACCGATGTATAAGATACCAGGTGGCTTTCTCACCTGGAGCCAGAGGGCATAGTTCTTCAGGGATCTTAGTACCAGGAAGAAGTGACGCTTCACATGAATAACTTGGAAATGTGTGTAGTGTTTCTAGCCTACAGGGGTATATCAGCCTCATAAGGATTCACTGTGTGATGGTCTACTCAGAAAATAAGTCAGTAGTAGCATACCTCAAGTAGGCAAGGAGGTACAAATGCTCCTTTTTGCGTAGAAGTTTGGAACCTCCTTTCTTGGGCAGCCTCAGAGGAGATCTTTCTCCGAGTCAGCCATATTCCCAGCAAGAAGAATATCCTGGTGGACAGAATGTTCTCTTCACCAGTCAGTAGCAGAGTCACTTTTTCAGCTGGGGAGGGGGGAACCTTTGGTGGACTTTGTTTGCGACTAAACTGAGCAACTTTTATGTCTCCCCAGCCAAAGATCAGAGGGCCTGAGCAGCGGATGCCTTCGATCTAAGGTGGGTTCATTTATTCGCATGTGCCTTCACACCATCCTGGTAGCCCCTGTGGCCCCAACAGTCATGGTTTAGTGACCTACTCAACCTGTTGGTAGATGAGCCCAGGAGATTACCACAGAGAAGGGACCTGCTGTCACAGCACAGGGGGTCTCTGCTCCACAACAGCATACAGATTCTCCACCTTCACACTTGGCTTATCTCAAACGATTGGTCCACTAACCACCAGTTTTGGAGCAGGGTTGCAAACTGCATCATCCAGGCTAGGAGGCATTTCACTGCCAAGGTTTACGATGCAAAGTGGAGAATCTTCTGTGACTGATGCTGCAGGAAAAGTGTTGACCCTAGCTGTCACCTTTGGACACAGTTGCAGATTTTCTTCTCTTTTTGAGGAGAATGTTCAGTGTCCACTATTAAAGGCTATAGGGCAGCCCTTTAAAACACTCAAAGTCTCCAGGGGTCCCACCATTGGGTCGAGCCCTCACCTTTCCAATCTCATCGGGAATTTTTAACTTTAGAGATTGTTATCTCACTAATTAATGCCTAGATGGTATCTATCATGCATTCTTTGGGCATTGGCAAAACACCCATTAAAGCTTCTTTCTAACACCATACCCTTAAGATGGTTTTCCTGCACACTTTAGCCTCAGCAAGAAGGAGCAAGCTTCATTCCTTGTCAGTAGAAAGGGTTATTTATGGTTCAACGGTGATTATGACTCTGTTTCTCTTCATTGCCAACCTGGATTTCTGACTAAGAACGAGATACCTTCAATAGCTTCACTTGCTATCGAGATTCCTAGTCTCAGTAATTTCTGTGCTGGAGATGACCAAGATAGACTCATTTTCCCAGTTAGGGCCTTAAGGCTTTATTTGGCTTCCTCTAAAGGATGAAGGAAAGGTCAGATGCATCTCTTCCCGCCTTGAATGGGTTCCTCCGATATGTCGATGTCCGCTATTTCCCGGTGGATTGTCACAACTATCAAGAGAGCTTATCAGTTCCTCACTGAGAGGAACCTTTCTTTTATGAGGATTAAAGCCCATGAAGTTAGGACTATTGCTACTTCTTGGGCCTATTTCAATTGCTCATCAATGGATAATATTATGAGAGCCACTTTCTATAAGTCTCGCACTACCTTCTTGTTTTAACTTCAGTCTTTGGTGCACCAGAGCAAATATATTTTTTCCTTGAGCCAGATGATAACAGCACAAGTGGTTCAAGATTCAACCAGCTTACAGCAGTTAACACTTCTGTTATAATGGTAAGTACAATACCTTTTTACCAGGTTTATTGAGGCCATCAGCCTCCCTACTAACTGGTAAATTCAGTAATGCATTAGTACCAGGTGTTATATTATTGCTATTAAAATTGGGGGTGGGGAGGAATAACTTGAATCATGTAATTCTTAGCTACTACTACTGCAAAGATCCCCTCCTCTCACCCCACTTTGATTTCCTGTACTTCATAGAAGATCGTAACCCGTATGTGGCCTGTGATGCAGGATTCAGACTGGGATGTTCTTGTTTTCATTTCTAGAACCTTCTAGTACTAATTGGAGAAAGGAATCTTGTAGAATAATGTAGCTTGAATATGGGACTATGCATTCCGGAAAGGTAAGCACTGCAATAGTAGCAGGTGAGTATTACATAATTAAAATTAGTTTTACCCACCCCACCCCCCAAAAAATGCATTAAAGAATTCTATATAGACGATGCATGCTCTAGAATTGAATTCAACATCTACAAGTGAGGCTGAAACATACATGTGCTTTATTTGAAATATTGAAATATAAACATACATTTTCTTGAAGGATCAGTTTCAGAAAAGTGAGACATAAACCGAATTGTCTTCGAATTGATTGTACCTTCCAGAAAAGTGAGTCATACATGTAACAGTTCAATGGATGGGCAGATTAAACAATTGCTAACATGCAAGGACAGATAGATATATATGACTTTCAACTTCACACTTTATTCTAGGAAGTGACGATGGGGCTCACATGCAGTACAGCTCTAATTTCAGAAGCTCTAATAGTCAAACAGCATCAGTATACCAAATATGCTAATGAATAATAAGTTTGAAAAGAATACAGTCATACATCCCTCCATGTTTTATTCAATTCATATTGTATTTCTTGTGTGATAATCAGTTCTTATTGACAAAAGTCTCTCTGGAATCATGGTATAATTAAACTGCATGCATATCATATTATTCTGTACGCAGAATTAATGTTACTTATTTCTATCAATATTATTATGCAAAAGCTCAGAATAATAGGATGCAATATACCATATTGTAACCTCAATGGCCTGGAAAATTAAGTCAGGGTTTTCAGATTTTTCAGACCTTGAAGATACAATGGTTTCGACTGACTTTAGCCATAGGGATGAAAAACAAGATCTAGATAAAGATAAAAATTCAGGACAGATTTATTCAGTATCTTTTCATATTTATTTTGTCAGGATCATATGAAGAGATATGTTCTATTTAAAATTTACAAATTCAGTTTTAAAACAAAATATAATTCCAAACATATGAGGTATTTCACCACTATTTCAGCGGTTAGTTTCATCATTTTGCAGATGAAATTTCTTTTTCAAATTTTTAGATCTATTACCTCTATTTTTTCTGAAAGTTTGGATCTTACTATACAACCTTTGTTCTACAGGCACAATCTGTACAAGCCCGAAATTCAGAACGCCAACTCTGTTTATATAGAAGGCTGGCACGTGCAAGTATTCTGGTAAACAAAGCATGGATTGGTAGGCATTCCAATCGATCGGCCAATTCAAAATAACCGTACCGTGAAAACATGATCTCGTGATTGGAATACACACACAACTCCATTCATACAATAATAGGAGACAATTATGGTCTGTATTGACAAACTTCACTGAATATGTGGATGTAATATTTGACTGTTTGTGCAGGTAATTTTATTTGACAATCTTGCAATGTTGTACACAGTATGCGAAATGGTAACGAGCATTTTGATGTACCAGGGGTCATCTCAAAATGAATACGTACTACTAATAACGTGGTGCAACTAAAATCAGCTGATCGGAAGATATGCAATGTAATGGCATAGCGTTATATTTCATCTTGTAAACACAGTCAGAATTGTGAAAATGTAGAACAAAATATAACACTCTAAATCATTATCCATGAAGTCAATAATTTGGGGATTGCAGCTATTTAACTCCAGAATTTAACAAAAGCTTCAAATAGATGATTTTGCAAACAGAAAAAATCTCTCTACAGCAGTAACTTTAGACTTAACTGTCTGCCTTGGGTGGGTGACATATGGAATTTTGTAGTGGAGCAGTATTGTTCTGGTGTGCTGAGCAGTGGGTCGGTAAGATTAAAGTTGGAGTACTGTCCTTATTGGGTTCGTCTTTAAAATACTTAATTATCGGTCAGTTGGGGATGGGTCAGGTAAGGTATCCTCACCAGTTCAAAGAAAGCAATGACAATTGTGACAGTAAAGGCCGACACCTTTTCTTTGGGCAATATTTGGTCACATAGAATTTTTCTCCATGAGTACAGTGGGCTGCAAGTTATTCAGTTTCTTCTTTTTGGTGAGATGGAAGTGGTTTGGTGGAAACATCGTAGTACCATTTTAGACATAACTGTCACACATCAGTTTGGGGGTCTCTGACTTTCAGTTTGAGATGACGATTTACATAAGGTAAGACAAATCATGGTCTCCTGTTCATTAGCAGCTGCGTCGGAGAAGCATTGTATTCCAATGGGATATTATATTATTGGAAAATACCTAAGCATGGTATGTAAAGCTTTCATTAGGCTTGACAATGATGCTTTTTTATTGTTTGAATAGTTCTTTTCTAAACCCATTCAACTTCAGTTTATTGATAACAGTGGTGCTTTATGTGCTCTTAAAACTTCTGACCAAGAAAAATCAACTTGAGTAGTCGACTGTAATAATGTAGTCTTCATCGTTTCATGTGAACAAATCGATTGTGATGACTTGCTATGGTCGTTCTGGTCTGTGATGCAGCATAAGTGGTTCTTTGGCATGGTGCTAGTTAAAGAGAATTAATGTAACTTCTGCTTTCATCCTACCAACTGCAAACCTGCAGTTCCTTGTTTCTGGGGTGACTGATTTGGTGAAGTGTTAGGTACACACCAGTATCTTTTATGCATTGATTGTGATTCCTGTTTCTGAGTTTGATTGCATAATAGGAACCTGACGGTCATTTTCTGAGACATTACTACTTCTAAACAGCCTCTGTGTATTAGTTTAGATCAAATTCTTCGATGCCACCGTGACCTGTGGAAAAGTCGATTATTTATTAAGGAGGGATCTGCTTACTTATTTGAATATTTTTGGTCATAATGTAGTTGCCTTCCTTTGTAATTTCTTAGAAGTTGCATCAGTATACATGTACATGTACTTAAATTATGCCAGATGATATGCTTCTCACAAGGAAAAAGTATTTTTCTTTGTATCGCAAGGATTTTATTACTAGTGAGACAAATCATATCATAAAGAGACGTTAAGTAGAAATTTAAAATAGATTATCATTTTTTAAAATAAAAATGACATATTTCATTTTAAATCAACATCCACAAGCAGTTATCTATTTTCGAGGTCATAAATTTCCACAGCATCCTTTATAGAAGTATTTATATGGTATAGTAATTTAGTTTTAAAACAACTTATTACAGAATTTATGCTAATTGGTAGCATGATAATGAAAAATATGCTTTTAAAAAAATCAGTATGACCGTTGATCTGTACTATACTTCGCCCACATACCATGAGCTTTAATGTTAACTATTTTATTTCTGAAGTTGTTTTTGCAAAGACTATAAAGTAAACGAATTCAAGTGAAAAATAAAGCAGCACTCAGATAGTGACCTTGTATATTTGTGAAAGAGACACTCGGGTTTAAACTTAAGATCACCATGATACTGCAGACTAACAATTGTTCTCCGCCTTTTTATTCTGACATGACTGGTGGCCACAGGTCGTGTCAGAAAGAAACAATTATAGGTTGAGAACAACTTGTTGGACTACATGATGCTGCTGAAATATTTGAAACAGTCACCAGAATATGTTTCTTGTATGTTCAGTTCATAAAACTTGTATGGCTAGATATGGATTTCTTCAATGGATATAAAATAAAGGTTTCTTTGACCCTATTATAGTAGTTCTCCCTGACGTGTTAATTTTTATAGTAATAATTACGTTCCAGATGCTTCTTGACAACATGTGGCTATGAATGTGGAAGTTTTGTTATTTGTTAATACTAATGTATGTATCCCATGCAGGCCTGCACTGAAAAGGGTTTAAAAAAACAACAATAACTCTATACTTAAGAACCTAAAGGTCATCCTGTTTGTAATTAAACTCTTGACACTTACTTGATAACATGTAGGGTCCATGGTCATATATTGTTTGTCAACTTTTCATGGCCCTTTTTTCATATTTTTATCAAAACGTATTGGAATGTTGGGATGTGTATATATTGGTAACAGTCTGGAGAGAATTCAAAGGACAAATCATTCCAGTCTGGGTTAAATTCACTGCATTTAAAACCTGTTTCAGGTCATTTGTTCCAAGAAGCAATGATTCTTTTTTAAAAAATGTTATCTTAACTCAAGATTATGTTGTCGTTTGTCAAGACAATTTGGATTTTCCCTAGTCCTGATGATGACTTCATTTCCGCTTTTGATATGAAATCGATCTTGAGCCACAACCTTAACCACTCAGCCACTGTCTCCCTCTTATATGATATGTTGCATACAGTAGGGATGGTGAAATACCTTACAAGCAAATTATTCTTTGGCATAGTTGCACAGATTTTGTTAGAAATTACGAATTATTAGTCATTTAAAAATTTGCTGAAATATGAAACTGAATTGAATTGAAGCATATCACATTATGATGATAATGTGGCAAAGGAGGTAATGTCGCATTGAAAACATGTAATTGTGATGAGCAGTTGAAAGTGCTGGTCATGTTTTAGTGTTAACTTCCATGCTTATGTTAAGATTAAAAACGAAAATCCAGGTAGTTCTTATTCATTTACTGTCCAAGGTAAAGTTCATGATACATTTGTAATATAAATGACATCTGTCAGTGTTACATAATACAGTTGCAATTGTAACAAGTAACAGGAATTCTTGACCATGTTGTTACATAATTATTGAAAATGTTACAAAATCTTTGTGAGCAAAGCATTTTCATTGATTGAGCAGGTACTAACAAATACCTATCCAAACTAACTCAAGCGAGTGAAAATTTGTTAATCTAATTAAATTTCTCTAATATGATTCTGTGTTTTACCTTTTACCAAATGAACAAGTTTAATGTCCATTTTATCTGCATTCTGGTTGCTAGATTGGTAAAAAAATTAAACTGGTCACCTTTTCATAGATTGAATGATCATAGCATTTATAGTACATAGTACATAAAATATAAAAAAGATTAGACTTTACTTATAATTAGGTAACTCTGATTATTATTTTGGTTCTCTAGTGAAAAGTATTAGACTGAACTCTCCAAGTCATATTAACTCGGACATGTTGGTACATGCCAGTACTAATATAAAAATATTATATTTTTGTCTTTGTCCATAATACAGTCAGTACATTTAAAGTCGTGAAAGTAACCCTTAAAAGTGGGTGGTATATATATGTGACAGAACAGAGAAGTCAGCTTGGGACAAATCGGGATATATTGGTCGGGAGTTTTTACTTCAAAAGAGGGAGGATTTTTAATGAGAATGGCGAATTTTTCATTGCGGTACATGTCTTCGACTTTGTTATCCCAATGAAGACCCAAAGTTTGGGTCACTACTTGAGTAGTTTTAGTCCGTTTGTATGAGAACATTTGTGCGATTTCCTAGTCGGGGAAATTTTTTTTGACTAGATCTGAAAAATGATCTGCTATCATATATGGGAGATTATGTTCGGCTATAAAGATGGCAAAAAGTGTCTCTGCTCGTATATCTTTATCCAAATTTGATGTAGATTCCGCGAACATGGATTTCAGTGATGGCGTATTTGTTGTCATGTTTAATATGATTTAATATGCTGCATGATGCGTAATGTCATACTTGTAACAGTATCAGATTTTTAAATGCATATTCATGTCCTTTGAACTTGATTCCAACCACCGTAAATTCCCATTTCAATCCATCATTGAATTTCATGCGATATTTAGGTTGCTTAGATTTTGGCATTTTTGCATTGGGAGATAACGGACACTTAGACATCTCGACAAACTTTAAACACCGAAGCCAAATGAACCCTGTTTTATGCTGATTGAGCTCTTTAGTAATCCAAAGATAATCAGTTAAACTCTTTAATCCTTTTCGAATTACTTCTGACCACACGCAGTATAATCCATGGCGACAAACTTCAAACAATGAAGCCAAACGACCCAGCCGGGCAGAATTAAAGGGGTGCTGCATGAAATTAACTTCTAAATCGTCTTGCCCTACTTGAGCCTGTTCACAGTCACATGATCACAGGCAGTATTACCTTAAATATACCTCACTAGAAGCAAGGTGTGAAAAAAATGGAAAAAATACAATTTTTCAATAATAATTTTGAGTACATGGGAGATTTCAGTGAGTGACGGTGGGGATGGGAGAAACCCCTTATCTCGGGAGGAAACCCCTTCCATCCGGGAGGTTCACATTACCACTGGTAATGAGTGTTCCTTAAGGCTGTATATGGATACACCCTAATAATTACTTATAGTCTATACAATCGGTCTAGATCTGGTGGTGTATTGAGGGTAACATTTAAAACTTAGGATGAGTGCCGTTGGTGAATACTGAGATGCAAGTTAGGTCAAATTTCTTAATGATGAAATTTTAAAAAGTCAAAATGAAAAGAATCAAGTTACTTGTTTAATTAAGTTTTTTTTTTATTATTTTTAATTAAAATGTATGCATCCCAAATGACAAGTAAAAAATGGGGAATTACCTTTCTGCAGACTAATGGTGTGACAGTACACAGCTGTTTAGTTTTAAAAAAAGCAGTGCAATATTTATTGCTGATGGCTTTAAGGGTGAGTCAAGAATTGTTGTATCAAAGTTATTATGCAATATATGTCAAATTTACCATGATAACATATTCATTTTTAGAAACATTTAGATTATGATATCTGACCAAATAGCAATGTGGTCCATGGGAAAGGATGTAATTACCTGTGACCATATGGGGAAATATTCATTTAGACACACACACACACACACACACACATATATATATATATATAAGGGTACATAATAATCAAAGCACAAATATTCATATAATATTTGTTAATTTGAAGTAGTTTTAACTTTTGCTCAAGAAATGAACTAATTTTGGTTAAAGAAAAACGATAACTGTTCTTTGCTAAAGCGGATGAAACACGAATTATCTGAGTATTGCGAAATAGTGTGCATGCATCAAAATTTCAAACAACTTTAAATGGAGCACATAATAATAGAGTTGGCTTTTGACTGAGGTGTATCATAATTTAATATAGTTATTTTCACATGCATCTACACACACACACACACATATATATATATATATATATATATATATATATATATATATATATATATATATATATATATATATATATATATATACTTTAAGTTGTAATGGATCATTTTACATGGCAATTGACAAAGAAAATACATTAGTTGATATGCAATAAATTAGATATACTCTCCATGCTTTGTAAGCATGGCATGTTACATGTTTGAAGACAATATTGTACAATTTATAAACCTACCATAAATCGAGAATATCAGACAGTTATAGTAGAGTAAAACCTGTTGCAGTTCCTTTCAGCACTATGTGAATTTAAAAGGAGTGGCATTTTACTAGCCGAGAATAGATTTTTCAAAATCATGACCCTAACAATTTAAAAAAAAAGTACCGCCCTCTTTCTAACCTCACATTCATTTCAAAAATCTTAGAAAAAGTTCTTCTGTTCCAACTGTTATTTCATCTGAATTTAAATAGTCTTTTTAGCATCTTACATTCTGCATAGCGCCCTCGCCACAGTACCGAAACTGCTTTTCTGAAAGCAGTTAATGACCTCTCTGCTTTGGATTGTAGAAAGATTACAGTCATCACCCTCCTTGACTTGTCTGCAGCATATGATACAATAGACCATGATATATTACTTCACCATCCCCAGCATGTATTTGGCATTTGCAATATACCCTTACTATGCTTCAAGTCATACTTAGTCGAAAGTACACAAATTGGGTCGGAAAATGGAAAACATTCCAGCCCAGTTCATCTATGCTTTAGTGTTCAACAGGGTTCTGTTCTTGGACCCGTTCTCTTCATTCTATGCACTCAGCCCCTCTCAAGTGTCATAGATCATCATCCGGTGTCTCGCATTGCTTATGTGACATTGTTTTATTCCATTCTTTGTCACTGCAGATCGCAATGCGCAACATATGACTTAAAATATTAGTATCTCACTTTGCATGCGTGTACATCAGCCAAAGACGATATCATTTTTTTCACAGTAATTGCAATTTAACTCAGATTGACAGCAATATTACAACCGATATTCCAATGGAATACAAACAAGTACAAAATTAAATAAACTGATGTTGACATAATTGGAAAGACAGGATATAAATTACGATAAATGGAATACAAATTAATCTGTTAGTAAACTGATTACTTTGCAATGATGAACCTATGGTACTTTTCTCTTACTGAACAAACAATGGAAAGAACAACATATACATTGAGTAAAGATGATTAGATATTAACGAAATTTTGATAAAATAATACCAATCGTTTTAGAGTTTTCTTAAAACTCAAACTTTCTCAGAACTCGATCATTCTTTAAACTTTGGTACATTTGGTCTAATATAAAAGTGTTTGTGTAGTAGTTGCTTTATTTGTTCTCTAAAATAGCTGCATTTTTTAAGGAGATAATAAAATTCATCACCCTTGCAGTTTTTCATGCAAAGTTCGCACAATCTTTCATGTCTGGGCACATTTTCTCCTCTTCTCTGTAGGTAAGCAATGATTACATGTTCGAAATTGTATTATATTTTTCTTATAATTTTGTATAAGTCTTTTGATAAATAATGTTCAAATTTTAATCCTGTTTTAAAAATTGTATATGTATCAGTTTTTGTCGAGTTAGTAATGGATGATTCCCATGTCTGTATAAACTGTTCAAGAAGTCTTTCCTTAAAGATTGGATTTAACCAGGATTTATTGGGAATATTTTGATTAACCCAAATAAATTGAAACCCAGTTTCCGATAAGATGTTAAGAATGCTCTCTATCCATTTACTTCTGCCTAGACCATTATTATAATCCTGCAATAGTCTCAGATACATGATATAAGATAATTTTGTTTGTTTTCCATTAACCATTCTCCTTTCTATTTGTAAACGTAGAGGAGTTCTACCAAGCTCACCATAAAACATATACGTGTGGGTGGATTTTTTAACTTTTAGCAAATATTTTAAAAGTCTCAATGAACCTATTCCATCATATCTAATTTTCAAAACTCCAGATTTCAGATGCGTTTGTAACAATTGGAACTATTGTCATATCAAAAAGTTTAAGCTGACAGACAACAGGCAAATTAAGATTTAATATTCTTTTCTTAAGAAGGTGCACCGCTTTCCTGGCTTGACTAATTATATTCTTAATTTCCAATAAAAATCGACCATTCTTCGTAAGGATCACCCCTAAATATTTATAACTTCTGACACTTTCAAGTTCCGAATCTCATAATTTGAACTTCACATTTTGTCTATTTCTAAATTTCCCAAAAATCCTTACTTTCATTTTGCTTATGTGAATGATAAGTTTATATTTTTGCAGTGATTAAAGAATACGTCGAGATTATTTTGCATATCTATTGGATTATCTGAAAATACAATGGTATCGTCTGCATAGAGCAAAACAAATTGTTCTAAATATCTTACTATATCTCCATCCAGTAAATCAACTGTAATGCCATTACAATTCGAGCTCAAAAGGTGGTTCTCGATGTCATTTAGATACAGGGAAAATAATACAGGAGAAAGGATTTAGTCTTGTCTAACTCCATGGTTGCAAGTAAATAGCCCTGATTTCTTCCCATTGTGGAAGATACAAGACTTTACATCCATATACATGTTCATTATCACCTTGAGTATTTTACCATTTATAACGGTGTTAATCAATTTTCTCCATACGCCAACTCTCTGTACCCTGTCGAAAGCCTGCAAAAAATCTACAAAGATGCAAAACAATGTTTTATGTCTTCTGTTATAAGTTCTATTACAGAACAATAAAATATTACCAGTTGTGGAGTATCCTTTTACGAAAGCCTGCCTGTGTTGCAGCCAGTAAATTGTTTTCTGCTTAAAAAAAGCGAAATTCTATAGTAAAGACCTAACTAAAACAACACAGTAGAGTAATAGGCGTATAATTGGTAGGATCTAATTTATCTCCCTTGCTTTTATATATTGGTTTACTCAACCTGTAGTCCAAGTTTCTGGAACAACGCGTATATTTAAAATCAGGTGAAACAAGTTGACAAAAACGGGAGGAAAACTTCTCGTGTACATTTCGAATGTTCATTCAAGATGAAATATTTACAAGGCGACTTATCAGATTTCAAATTTCTCAGTACTTTTAGTATTTCCTCTGAAGAGATTAGCTTATTTAGTACTGTGAATTGTTCTATATTTCATGGTTTTTCATTTTCATCTGTCTCGTCATTATTCTCCTGGGATGAGTGTATGTTCCTAAAATAATCATAAAAGGTGTTCATTTCGATAGGTATGTCGTCATTTTGCTTTACTCAATTTTGTTGACAAATATTCTTTTGAATTTGTAGTTTGCGAGTTTCTATGTTTATCTTGGGCTTTCTTGTTATACAAGTTTACAAATTTTCTGATTGTTTTCTTGTAATTTTTGCTACCAGAAAACATCTCATTCTGACTTTGGGGTATATTAAGTCATGAGTGAATTTTTTTAGTAGCATGATTTTTATTTCTAGGTAGCTTATATTCTATCCCAAAACATGGTTTACTTTTAACTTTACTATGTACTTTGCTATGATATATGTGTTTATTGTTCCTATTTGCAAATGTTTTTATTAGCACTATCTAAAATATTTTTTGCAACTTGCATAACAAAAACACATGCTGAGTTTTATGAAGTCTGTTTAGTAACGCATCTTCAATTTCTTCAAAAGCATATATTGAAGAGTATTCTGAACCCTCTGGAGGTATATAAGCAATTCCAGATATGAAATCATCTTTCGTATTGAGAAATTCTGTTGAAACTTTAAACCAAAATATATATTCAGAACTGTTTGATAACAGTTTGATATATTTACTAATTGATTTTCTCACAAGCAGAGCTATGCCTCCCGAGGTACGTTTGGTATTGTGTCTAAGTTTCAATCCCTTAATCTCATGATTTTGAAAACAAATTACATCCAGTTCTGAGAGTTTAGTTTCAACAAGACATAGGGTATCAAGTTTGCTTATGAAATTATGAAATTCAGGATAATTTAGCTTACCGTACTTTTTAAACCTTAGACACTCAAAAAGGAAAATCTGATATTACTTTTCCTTTCATTTTGACATCAAACTGAGTTATTTGCTTGCAGTATCCACACTGGCAACCCAAAAACAATAAATATTGCTTCATTCAGTGCCGCTCCTACTTCATCCATTGTGGTCATGCTCGATCTCTCATTCACATGCGCGGATTTTAGCACAGTTTCCCGTGAGAAGGAATCGGATTTGTTTCATCGGTTTCAGTTTCGTGTAGTTGTATGCGGTTATGTACGTAATGTTCAGTTCCTGAGTTATGCCACATGAATCGCTGATATCACACTCATTGTGTTGCACTTCGGAATATTGCGTGTTCGAGTCGGCTAACAGTGCGAATCTGTTCTGGGTCAAAAATCCATTATTGCTTGTGTTCAGTTCTGGGATCATCAATCTGACTCGGGGTACACGGCGGGGTAGTTGTGGTCTATTTGAAAATCCAGCGTAGCTGAGGTTGGTGAGGGCGCGATGGTGAGGCGGGTGGGGGGGGGGGGGCAATTGCCCCAGGGCTCCAATCGAAAGGGGGCACCGTCGGGAGCATTTTTGTGTTGTTGCAGCTGAAATTTTCATAGTATTTCACCTCACCTTAGTGTAACGGGGGCAATTGTTCACAAAACTTATATTGTGGGGGGGGGGGGAGGATGGCAACTGACATACAAATTGTTCCTTGTGGCAAAGAAGGGGCGCCACTAAAGAACATTGCCCCAGGGCGCCTCGAACCCTCGCGCCGCCACTGGCTGAGGTCCAGCATAAACTTGGGACTCGTGCATCGTAACAAGTTTGTGGATGATATACCATTTATCTACCACTAAGCATGCATGAAGGTTTCCAATTCTAGCTTTCCTATATGCTGGCATATGCAGTTTTCACAACTACTGTTCGGAGCTTTACAACCAGGAGACTTCTGGAGACCAAGATGTACTAAACGTACCACTGACCACAACAGAAGTTGACCACCCGATCCTTGGGGACGAAGTAGAGGCTGCAGTAAAGGCGCTAAAGAAGGGGAAGTCAGCTGCTGTAGACAGTATACCAGCAGAACTTGTTAAAGCAGGAGGAACTTCCATGATAGATGTCCTCACAAGAATCTGCAACCAAATCTGGCAAACAAGAGAATGGCCCACCCCATGGACCCAGTCTCTGATCTTGACTCTTCCTAAAAAGTGGGAATCTACAACTGTGCAAGAACTACCGAACAATCAGTCTCATCAGTCACCCAAGCAATGTTATGCTTAAGATCATCCTCAGTAGACTGAAACCCCAAGCAGAGCACATCATTGCAGAATAACAGGCAGGTTTCAGAGCAGGACGTAGCACTACAGAACAGATCTTCAATCTTAGAATCCTCTGTGAAAAATATATCCAGCATCAACAGAACCTCTATCATGTCTTCATTGACTCCAGGAAGGCTTTCGACAAGATATGGCATACAGCCTTGTGGGCCACCATGTGGATATACAACATAAACGTAAAACTAATCAGCACTATAGAAACCCTGTATGACAGAGCGACTAGTACAGCTCTCGTCAATGGCAAAATATGAGACTGGTTCAGAACCACAGTCGGAGTCAGACAGGGGTGCCTTCTCTCACCCACTCTCTTCAACATCTATCTGGAAAGGATCATGTCCGACGCCTTGGAAGACCATGAGGGCAGTGTCAGTGTTGGAGGCAGAACAATCACCAACCTGCGCCTCGCTGATGATATCGATGGCTTAGCAGGAGATGAAGAAGAAATGGAAACCTTAGTGAACCGTCTCAATCAAGCATCACTAAGATATGGGATGGAGATCAATGCTGAAAAGACAAACCTAATGAGAAACAACCCGAGTGGCATCCAAAAAGAAATAAGAGTGAATGGACAGAAGCTGGGCACAGTAACAAGCTTCAAGTACCTAGGTGCTATCGCCTATGATGATGGTTCAAAACCTGAGGTTCTTTCCAGGATTGCGCAGACAACAGTTGCTCTGGCTAGGCTGAAGCATATTTGGAAAGACAGCAACTTCACGCTTGGGTCCAAGATCAAGCTTATGCGCTCCCTCGTCATGTCCATATTCCTATATGCATGTGAGACATGGACCCTAACCGCAGAATTAGAGAGAAGAATCCATGCCTTAGAGAAGAGATGTTATCGAAGGATCCTGAAAATCTCATACTTAGATCACGTCTCCAATGCGGAGGTGCGCACTAAAATCGAAGGTCCGTTTGGACCTTATGAAGATCTGCTCCCCACTGTAAAGAGACGCAAACTATGATGGTATGGTCACGTCTCACGCTCCGCTGGCCTGTCAAAGACATTCCTACTTGGCACAGCGAGAGGAAAGAGAAAACTAGGCAGACAGAAGAAGAGATGGGAAGACAATATCAAAGAGTTGACAGGCATGGACTTTGCAAAGTCCCAAAGAGCAGTGGAGAACAGGGCGAAATGGAGAAAGATTGTCACAAAGTCATCAGTGGCACCCCTACGACCAGCAAGGTTACGGGAGAAATGAAAATGAATGATATATATATATATATATATATATATATATATATATATATATATATATATATATATATAGTTGTTTTCTAAAATCAAAATTGTGCATCATATAACTAAGTTATATATAACAGTTGATCATTCATTGCTTTGTAAGCATTGCGGGGGGGGGGGGGATGCTATATTAAGGTATATTTTTTTAAAAGTTTTTTTAAACTCTATTTTATTGAAATATAAGGCATATACAATATACAGAGAGGTTTATAAACCGACAGAAGAAATGGATGAACAGAGGTTATAACTATATTCTCACTATTTTATAATGTGTGTGGATAAAGAAAAATCGCTACAGAATAACCTTGAGCGCGGGATTGCGGGTTTCCCGCAATTGTTTGTCCTTTGTCCTCCAAATCTGGACTCTGTGCGCACCCCTGGGCGCGATTTAAAGTCTGGAAAATATATACCTACAACTTTTCTTTAGTGGATGTCCATCCACGTCTATGTTGGCCCTAGCAATAACCAAAGTCCCTAAAGGTACAAAAAAACTGTAAGATAGCAATGAATGTCCATTTTAAAACCATGTATCTGGCAATGAAAACAATAAAGATTTGCGATAGTCGGCCGAGTTGCTATGTAAATTCTTTGACGGTCGCTAGTCTAACGTATTTTCGAGGTGAAAGTCACACCTACGGCAAGGAAGATTTAATTTACTTTCAGATTAAATTAATGACAAAAGAGACTAAAAATACACAATTTGTCATTGAATTAATGATTTATTGATTTGAAAAAAATAGTTAAGAAAACATGGGTAGTTATATTAATTAATACTAATAGTAATGACTGAGCACTTAAGTTAAATGAGAGAAAGATCCGTAACGGAAAATTCCATGGTGCAGCTTGTTTCTTGTTAAGCATATATTCAAACATGTTAACGGCTAAAACACGGTATTGGTGCTGAGAGTAGTCTCACTCACTTAAAAAATTGAAATGTTTGATAGAACATTTCAATGAAGCTCATTATATACCCTAGGGTGTCCCCTAGTCAGATCAAGTTAGATTTAGCTTGAACATGCATGCGATTTTGTTTAACCATTATTTCAATTCATTGGTATAACAACAGTTACAGACACTACACTTGGTGTATAACATGCAAGAAAAACAGCATGAAAACTTTAAAACTTTATTTTTTTTCACAGTAACATCAGTAACAGGATATCAACATTTAAAGTAAACAACATAACTGGAAGTGGTAAACAACTTAATAACAAAAACAAAACATCTATGACAAAGGTATCACTAAGAAAAAAAACCTAACCATGAAACTTTTGCATAACAAACATAAAAGACATAGAATAATCTTATTTAGGCATTTATCTAACACCAAGAAGAATATTTAAACAAACAAAATCATTAATACTGGCCAAAAGTATTGCAAACTTCCATAAGAGTCAGAAGTACATTGTCCATAAAATTGGTTACAGACACTACAAAACTATAGCATTTCAATACAGCTGCAGAACCATACATATCTCCATAAAATTCACTTCAAAAATAATTCAACATGAACACATTGACTAGAATTATTCATTAAATGAATGTTGATTAGTTAATAAAATGATAAAACCACATTGTAACAGGTATATGTCCAATACTTATGTTAAAATTATGAACTGGTAAATAGCACTTGAAAGTTTAATACTAAATAGTGTTTGTAAGAGTAAAATATTGAAGTATAATGAATGTTCAATAAATCATAGTCACTAAAGTATTGTTCAACCCAAGGTGCTGACTCAAACACAGACCCATATGTGATTGATCTTAAGGTTACAGACACTACACATTAAACCTTGACTTTATATTGTCATTTCAAATAGAAGTGCTTATGATTTTTTTCCAGATTTGACTTGAGCTTAGACAATTCAGCTGCATTAAACTTGAAATGACCCCTTTCATTGACTATTTGTGGAGCTTTTACCCTGTACAAGATAGCATCTAGAGCCTCTTGTGAATAATCATCTTTTTCAGGCCAAACATACATGTTGCCAGACTTTCTCATGTATTTAAGTCTAACTTCGTTATGAAGAATGTCTATTACTTCTGCTAAGTATACATCTAGAGGTCCCTTCTTTGGCTTAAGTCCTACAGCAACAAATTCTCCAGGGTGGTATTTCTCTATTGGTTTCTCTGTGTTGGTTGGTGCTTTTTTGTCAACTTTGATCTTCTTTGTCACAATGTTTTGTCTTTCTGTTGACTTCCGTTTCTTATTAGGCTTTTCGCTTGTTGCTGAGTTATGATCTTTCTGGTTACTTCCTTGTTTTCTTTTCTTGTCATTATTTTCTATTGTTGATGGATTCTTGTCTTTAAGTTGTTTTCCTTTCTGACTTAAATTATCTTTATTGAGTACTAACTTTCTCATTTCCCAGGCATTAACATTTTCGCTGAAGTTGCATCTCCCGTCAACCTTCATGCATTGCTCACAATAACAGCTCAGATTTCTTATGCTCAGTTCATAATCATTGCTTCCTGACTTTACAGCATGTAATTTTCTTGTACCTTGCAGTGTTTGCACATCAGTTTCTTCTCTATTTCTCTCAACATCTTTAACAAGGATGAACTCCCTTCTCGAAACTGTTTTAGCTTCATTATCTGTATTTTCCATTTTCAGTTTCTCTGTACAGAAATGATATACATCTTCTGCACAACCTATCACCTTTCTATTGCTGATTACAGCTCTGTAGCAAGCATTCTTGACTGTCGCACCGAGACCATCGCAAACACTCTTTCCATGTGATGTTTCGAAATAATTTCGTGTTACAGATGGCTTTTTCCTCAGACTTATGTCAGCAAAGGCTTTCTTCCCCTTATACTGGGCAGCACAGCCATCTGTCCACTCATGGATCTCCTCTACTTTCACACCTTTCTTCTTCAGAATTTCTATAGCTTTGTTCTCAAAAGTGATAGCTAAGTCTGCATCATGTTTGGTTTCTTCACTGATGCCAATAATGGCATGCTTTATCTTGAATTCTTTTTCTCCCTGTTTTTCTGTATAGTAACACATGATTGGATGTATTGTAACTTGGTTCCTGTCGAAGAATCCAGATTGTACTTCACTTTGAAAAACACACCCATAGTTCTCACTAAAGTCCATGACCATAGCAATAGAACCCTCACCAATTCTATCAACACAAATTCCCATCTGTTGCTGTTGCCACTTGGCCCTGAAAACGTGCTCTGGATACTCTTGCATGTCAGTTTCTAAGCATGTAATTAATGTTTTTATGTCTGTTTCTTTAGGCACACAGGAGACGCAACGCTTTACTTTATCATCTTTTGCTATTTCTATACTTTCCCATTGATGCCATGATATCTGCCTGTCACTATACTTTTCAACAAATGGTTTAAGGTAACTCTGCAAACATTTCACACCGCATTGTTTGCATTCTCTTCTTAAACATTTAATAGCTGGATTGGTGTCGTATTTACAAAAAGTAGCATCACTTAAGCTTTTCTTATCTACTGAAATTTCATCCAAATCTCCATTTTCTTTCACTGCTTTTTTTACATTTGTTAGTGCCTCACTTTTTAGGGCCACGTTACAGCACTTTTGGCATAAGCATGATCTTCTGCTTGTTTCAGACACCTTTTTAACATTCACTGGTTTCAATTTAGAAAATGAAGTTAATCCTATTTTGTGACTATGGTTCCTTAACTTGTAGTCTTTGTAGGCTTCTTCTAATGTCATAGTCATCACATCTTTTTGAAGTATTTCTTTTTGACCACCTTTTCTTACTTTCACAGTTTCACGTTTATTAGGCACTTCCCTACTGATTTCTGGACTTAGAAAAAAATCTTTCACAGATTTCTTTAATGGAGAGTTAAGTGCATCCCTTCTTCTTTTTCTTTGTTTCGTCTCCCACCATGTAGAACTAGGTTTTTGCCCTTTCACTGATACTTTGAAATACTTTTTTAGTCTGTGTCTTTTATATTTCTTCAGTAATGCGTCACAAATGATGTTGTATGCATGTTTCTTTGCACCCCCTTTCCTTGTTTTCACTTCTGAAATGCTCTCTGACACAGATTGTATAACAGTATCTGTCAATTCAAGTTTTTTTCTGCAATCTGGTGTCATTATCATTATATTCCTATTTAGAAACTTTGATGTTGATGGAGATTCAATTAATTTACTTATGATGACTGCTTTTCTCTTTGGGGTATTTGGTAATACTTCCTTTACCTTTTTTAATTGTCTGTACAGAGTTGCTTTAGGTAACACTTTATTCATTGGTGAATCTCTGGCTGACCCAGTATTTCCTATTTCACAATCAGTCTGAATACACTCTTGCTGTATACTTTCATTCAGTTTGATACGCATTCTCCATGCTTGGGTTCTTTTCACAGCTTCTTTCTTCTTTCTACTTAATTCAGCAGATTTCGGACTTCTTAAATCAACACTCTTATTAACCGATATTGCCAGGGCTGCTTTTTCTTTCTTTTTCTGGCGATACCTTTTCATTTCTTCACGTTTTTTCCTTCTTAATTCTTGTTGAAGATTTGAATCGGAAAGTGATTGCTGTTTTTTTAGTAGTCTTGCATCTTTTCTTCTTTCTCTATCAACCCTTTTTAGCTCCTCATGTTTCGCCTTATTTTCCCTCTGTTTTTTTCTCCAGGCTTGTACCTTTAGCCTCGTCTTCTCCCTTCTAGCTTTAATCTTCTGTTCATCTTCTTCTGGCTTATCTTTGCTTCCTAAAAGCAAACAACTTCATTCTCATTTTTGTTCCTCTATGTATACGGATGAAATTTAGACTTTACAAAACATACTTGTAATGAGTACGCAATATGCTTTCATACATAAGCAAACTGGAATAACCTGTAGATTCTTAAAGAAAAGTATCTGATTGAAAAAGAAATAGTATAAAACCTGATGATTATTCAATGTTCTAGCATTTACAATGATTGCACACTTTCCTTAATAATGTAAACAACAGTCGGGTCAATTCACATGTCTAGTAGTGTCTGTAACCATTTGACAATATCAGCAATGTATCCAATACTAAGTCTGAGCTCATTGAATTCTCATAATATTTCTGTTTGAATTTACTAGTCTAATGATATGGAATGCAAAAATACTCAGTTTCAATTGCATATTGTAAGAAATCACTGAAAATGTTGCCTGTTATCAGAAATCTAGATGAAAGAAACTATAAATATACCAAAATATTACAAATTGCAGACAGACAATATGTCAAAATTTAGCCTTACACATCAATACTGTAATAGGAAACATAATTTGGCTTCATTTTTTTAAAAAAAAACAGGGATAAAGTCATAGACAGTATAAAAAGGGGATATTGGTTACAGACACTACAATTTAAGAGTGTGGTTTACCATTCAATACAAACTTACCAGAGTTGTTCCCAGAGGTTTGCTTTTGTCGTCTTCCCATGTCTTAGGGATGTACCATGGTAAAGAACAGAAAAAGTAATTAGGCAGCTTCTTCTAGGATAAGAAATTCAGGTTACATTGTCTTGTAGTAAATTACTCAAACAGACAGTGCTGCAAGAATGATGCAATATTCAATCAAGAGAGTTATTGCATCACTTTTTTGCTCTTGGCTGCAGAGGTAAATAGATGATGCAACATTACATCACATAAGATGGAACTTTCTATTGAGAAAAACAATGTTTTAATGACAAGTAGAACAATACTTTTATCTTTCATTTTTATACCTGTTTGTGTAGTGTCTGTAACTTTTTTTTATTGAGTTGCTGTTTTTTAATGGTACAATACAGCACCACCAATTTTGGCCAACTTGGACATCACATGGATACACATGAGCCTTTGTAGGATTTATACTTTTCCATAATGAAACAACAAAATTATTGCCATATAAACTTGTAAAGGTTACAGACACTACAAAATTTAGAACTGGAAAGTTTGACAAAGAACAAGCTCTCAATCGAATATCTTGGCTAGCCATGTGATTTAAATGGTTTTACTACTTATTATAATATAAAGTCGAGTTCTAGATGTCAATAAAAGTTATAATGAATGTTATTTTGTACAAAATGTTGGCATATAACAACAGATTAGTGTTTGAATTTCAGTGTTGAAACAAAACTTCTACTGACGGTATTTTGCTTATAAAATCCATAATATTTTACCGATTTCTTTAATTCAAGAAGCAATATTTGCAGGATAGAATTCCGCATAAAACCAGACCAATAAATGCATAATTTCAGTATGATATTTAGAGAATTCTCTATTTTATATTCAAGCTTTTTTCGAGTGAGACTACATAACGCTCAAAAATGGCCATTTTTAGAGCTTGTTTCCATGCATATCTCAACAATGGGTTACACTAACCTCTTGAAATTTTCAGGAAAGTAAGAGAGGTATATGCCAGGCTTACCAATCTTTAAAATTGGTTCATATCTTGTTTAATTTTTCTATTTCATGCATATAACATGAAAATTCCTTTATCAGCACCAATACCGTGTTTTAGCCGTAATGTTTTCATGAGTTACTTGAGCACACGATAAAACTATTTACTGCAGTAATGTGAGTGTCCAAGGAAAATATGATAGTACAGTTCAGACGACAAAGTTAAGGATGCAAAACTGTCAAAGCAAATAAGATTATCTCGTGTTTTAACACTACTAGTGCATTCTGTACTACAATTGTCCTCTGTCGCTTTAACATGTTGTGTGTCCCCCAAATTTTGGAGGGTGGGGGACACAATGTCCCCTGCCCTTGTAATCCTAGGTGCAACACTGAATAGTGCGAATCACTGATATGATTTTCATCAGTCACAATGGAAATAACTCTTCTCTGCAGACAGAACATGACTTTGGTTGCAATTCATAATGTCCTGGTCTTATTCCTAGATTAAAGACAAGAAAAGAAACAAAAAATGTAACCATTGAACCCTCTCAAGACAATATATTTTTCCCCAACCTATAGCATGGATTTTTGTCCATACCAGTGCCCAGGTCAGAATATTTATAGCCAGACTGCACACATGTGTTGCCTTTAAGCCGAAAACAGTGTGCAAATGGACAAAATTGTTATCAAAGATCTGGTGATTCTCTAATTAACCAAC
This sequence comes from Margaritifera margaritifera, assembly GCA_029931535.1. Classification (NCBI taxonomy): domain Eukaryota; kingdom Metazoa; phylum Mollusca; class Bivalvia; order Unionida; family Margaritiferidae; genus Margaritifera; species Margaritifera margaritifera. The sequence goes on from JAQPZY010001531.1 coordinate 3,867,500, forward strand.
AGGGTTATTCACGTTTAAAATAAGCGGCACAAGTTTAATAATAATAATAATAATAATTATTATTATTATTATTATTCAAAGCTCCTTGTTGTACATTTGTTTATATTCAAAGGTTGATTACATTCATTTTTAGGCATTTTTTTTTTTTTATTACATTTTAAGTGAAATTAGAATGCAGATTGAAGAAAACAACAGACGATCCAGATGATGTTTGTTTACATGTGGCACGCGGCGATTCCCACAAGGCTCAGTGCTGTATAAAAAAAAATGACTTCCACAGCTCCAGGATGAACATGGCGGATCACATTTGCACAAACCACTCTTTTTCAGCATGTAATAGTGAATGGAGTTGCGCTACATGTCGATACGAATGATGTTTCAATCATTCGTGCGCGAAACGAATTCGGTAATTTTAGCTACATTTCGAGACGCTGACGTGAAAATTCAATAAGAAACAGACGCTGATATTCGCGATGCTGTGCTGCATGAACTGTAGATTTGACTGGCTGAGCAAACCACCCAATCTTCAGTCTCAGCTGAGTAACATTAATCCCCATTGTATCATAATATCTCCAGGGAAGTCAACACTGTTTAGGCAAAGATCCTGACGTAAATCCCAGTAAGATCCTTCTACATGTACCAGGTTACAGTAACATAATCTAAGTCTCCTAAAATGTTTTGTCTTATTTAATTATTACTTCTTGCGTCATCATCAGGTATTTCTCTCTCTATTTTTAATAGATTTTGTGGCCATTAATAACAACTCAATGCTTCTCTTTTAGGTATCTCCAGTCATAATGTTATTACAAATTATTCTAAATTCTTTTTGCTGTGTACTATTGTTTACTGGATTAAAATTCTTCAGGGAATGGTATGGAGCATTCAGTCAACAGTTTTCAAGTTATGTTCAAGTTATGTCCAACTGTTTTAGCTGTTTGTTGGTTTAAATGCTTGATCATCAGGTAATGGTGTTGAACGTTCAGATAGCAGTTTTCTTATCTGAAATTAATGTTACAAATTCAGGTATACATTTATCTGATAAATACCAATAAGATATTCCGCAACCTGATGTTGCCATCCATACTGCCCAGTTATATTGAATGTGCCAATCTTTCATAGCACACTGTGTTTTAAATCTGTTCATTGAGTCATCATTATTAAATTGTTAAGTGTAATTATCAATACTGTTCAGTGTTTTGTATGTAAAATAGTTATTTTCTGTGTAATATGTCCTTATATATTTTAATGTTTCTGCAACGTCGATATTAACTGGAGAGTAGAACTGTGTTGAAGAATAAAAGTGAGGTCAACATCTTCTTAATTTCTTAAATCTGAAGTCCATTATTAATGTATATTATTATTTTATCACGGTTATATACATTAACTAATAATATTATTTCAGATACTTTATCTAAATGAAATTGAAAACAGTAACATAACAAATTGAGTGGCAGAGCTCTGTATGCTCTCTCGGCGGAGCGATAATACATTTTCTTTACATTTTAAGACAAATTTCATTAGTTAAATCTTTACAATTGTAATTAGTTTCTGAAGCAATAAAGTTATCATTCTGATGGCAAAGCGTACTTGTATGAAGTTTTAATTATGACAGCAAACCCTTGCTATACCCGGTTTTTGTTTGAAATTACTGACTCTATCTGGGTTTAATTACTCAAGGATTTATGAGTATCTGCCTGGCTCGAGGAGTAAGTTCTTCAGATAGATTTGGAACTCGTGAATTTATAAAGTAAATTTAGATTATGGTTGTTAGTTTTCCAAATTTTAAGGATAGGTATTTTTTTTTAAAAAGTATTGCAGGATTAATGGTTTGTTAAAAAGAAAGAATGGATGGTTGTCAGTATAGGGTTTAGCAGCAAACTTCATAGGGTAGAAAGGTTTTGTTGTCTGGTGTGTGTTTTCTCCCTTAAATTTTGGAGAGTTGGTGGTTTTTAAAAAAAGTTGGAGGGTTTGTAGTCTATGTCGTTTAATTATTTATATCTTATGGGGATTATAGTGTTGATATTTGAACAAAAATTAAAAAGATAGCTGGATGATATCTTCAAGTCTTTAGAAGAATAAAAAACAATGGATGATATTGGGTGTTTGCCCAGGCTTTTGAAATAATATTATTGGAAAATAGGATGGTGGGTGGTTTTTATAAAGCATTTGGAGGGTTGGTAATTTTAAAAAAAGATTAGAGTTGGTGATTTTTTAAAAAACTTTGGAGGGATGTGGTTTATGATAGAATGGTTTGTGGCCTAGTGTTTTTCAAACAAAATTTACAGGGTTGGTGGATTTGTAAAACAAAAATAAAAATTGAGGGTTTGTGGCCTAGGGTTTGGCCAAAAAATGTAGAGGGCTGGTATTTTAAAAAAAATGAAGGGTTAACTACCTGATGGTTAAAGAAAATAAGAAATTGGAGAATATGAGATTAGAGTGTTGGCTTTTATAAAAAAAAAATGTATGGGGTAAGACCAAAAGATATACGAGCAGATAATTTTTTATTAGTATATGGAGGCAAGATATTGGTTTTGTTTTAACAAAAATAGGAGGGTTGGATGGCCAGCGCATAGGTTATGTATACAGCTACTAACACCAATTCTCACTAACACGTATTTTGACTAACCAACACCCATTCTTACTGACCGTCGCTTATTCTGACTGACGAACTCCCAATCTTGCCTGACCAACACTTACTCTGGCTGACCAAAACCTATTCTGACTGACTAGTAACTATACTGACTGTCCAATACGTATTCTGAATGAGCAATAGATATTTTGCCTGACGAATACCTATTCTGTCTGACCAATATCTGACTAACACCTATTCAATTGACCAAAACCTATTCTAATTGATCAACACATACTTTAACTGATCAATGCGTATCCTGACTGGCCAACACTTATTCTCACCGATCAACACATAATCTAACTAAACAACACTTGTTTTGACTGACCAAAATAATGTCCAGGCAAATAACGTTGCAGTTTTCCAAATGTCACCCTCTTCCGTACTCTGTAGATGGAAATACTTAAAGAGAAATACTCACACAAGCAAACAAAATAGATGACGGAAAGGGGAGTCATGTAATGGTCATTAACACATATTTACATTCTATCATCCATGCTTGCAAACAAAACGGACGAAGGAAAGGGGTGTTTATTATGGTCACTATCAAACATAATTACCATCCAACACCCACCTTTACCACCCAACACCTATTCTTGCAAACAAAATAATGAAGGAAAACAAAGTTATAGGATGGCCACTAACATATATATTTGCAATCCAACACCCACACACATGCAAACAAATCGGATGAGGGTAAAGGGGGGTAAGTTATCATAGAATCATTATAGCACACAATTACAATCCAGTATCTAGACACTTACAAACTGATAAGGGAAGGGAAGAGACTATTTGTCTTGTGGGGTTTTTTTGGCTTTTTTTCGGGGGGGGGGGGGGGGGCTTGCATATAAACACGCAAACACATGCAATCACACATTACAAAGGGAGGGTAGAGTATTTAAGTTTTGTTTTTGAATAGAAGCAAAGACATAGACATGGACACACAAAATGCACAGACGTACACACAAAACATCGAAGTTGGCAATAAATATTAGTATTCTATTTCTAGAGCACAGAGTGGCCATGAAAAAATTATTGTTCATTTAGTCTTGAGAAGGGTTGTTGTTAATGTTAGCACCTTTATAGTCTGGCTCCATAGCCAGTGCACCTCATTGCCAATCAGTCCTGCCTCCATACATTGTCCCCGAGTGACAGTGAATAGTAAGGCTCGGTTGTCTCACTTTCCCAGTTCTTTGCCTTAGGCACCAGTATTTCTTGTTGCTTCTGCTGGGTTTGTTCGTATTGCTGCTCTTCCTCTTGCAACTGTTCTGCTCAATCAGAGCGCATCTTCCTTATTCCATCCATCGCGTGTTTTGTATCCAAAACTCAGAACATGAGATGAGGAGACTCTCAGCAAATGTACACAGTAACATTGCTACAATCAAAGGTCATTTGTATGTTTTGTGTACACCAATCAGAAAGCGGGACGACGCATGGAGTGATTCTCGTGTGATTTACAAAGGAAACATTTCTACGATCAACAACTATAGTGTGCTTTACAGTTTTTAATACAGTTCAGTACGCATCTCCGAAATGCAGATAACGGGTATTTTCTGGAGTGGACCTGCAGTTATACTTATGATTAATAATGATAGTGCCGTAACTGCTTCTGCTACTCAACCAGAGTAATTGATCTGACTTCTCTGATTTTTTGTCAGCACAGGAATTTCTAACGGCACTGATAGAATGCGATGAATTTAAAAAGAAACAAGCAGAAGAGTTTCAGAGATTTGTACAAAGTCAGAAAAGTGACGAAGCGACTTTTTTGCAAACACAACAAGAAGAGAAGAGATTTTTTTATAATGAAAATGGTGACTGTCAGCGGCCAACAGAGTGATCCCCGCGAAAACGTGTGTGTCTTACATCAGATCCTGGCCCCGAACTTGAAGAGATGAGAGCGTTATATCAAACTTATTTTTTAAAAGAAAAGACCTACACCTCATTAAAACTCCCTGCCATAAGCAACAACTACATCAAGAACAACAACATCGACTACAATGCCAACAGCAGCTGGACTTGGAAGAGGGAGAGGACTGAGGCTGTTTGAGCTATTTTCTGGAAAATCCATGATTTTCTTTAGACCATTTTCAAACCACCCTTTGAGGGTCACCCATTTTTCTTACAAAAGATATACAACACACGGATTGCGAAAGCAAAACAAAAACAAAACGAAACAAAGTGTGCGTGTGTATGTGTGTATATCAGAGAAAATCTCATTATCTTAATCAAAACGCAAAAATATACTTTCACATACATATGATTAAAGGGAAAGGGAAATATTAAAACATTTTGAATGGAGTTCTTAAGTCATGAAATTGCTAATCATGGTCTCCAAACACCATGAAAAAACAAAACAACAGGGCCGAAACTAGGGTCGAAAAATGGGAAAAGTGACTTCTGTTTCCAGTTAAATGAGAGAAAGTGACAGAGTTTGAGGGAGATTAGAAGTATGAATTTCAAGCTATTGATTTAAATTATTTTTGAAAATGTAGTCGCTACTGTGATCAATAGAAAGAATGATTTCTGCACGATGAGCAACAGAATGTTCTACCGATGTTTTGAAACAAAAGATAACTGTGTCCACATTTATTTTATATTGTATTAATAACGAATGACAGTCTTTTCAAGTTTTTTCAGGATCGTGGTGAAAAACTGAGGTAATTTAAGCATTATTTTCATATATCCTATGACAAATTGTTTAAAGGCAACATTTTCACACGAGCTTTGCAAACATATTAATATTGTAGTATCACTAAATTTCGTGGATACCAATTTTTATGGATTTCGTTGTTGTCCACCACAAATTTAAAGATCCAAACTACAAATTAGCATATGACAGAGAAGCCCCCCTCACCACCCTAATTTTTTTCTCTGTTTCATTCCTAGAGATCAACAAAGCTATTTGATAAATCAACGTCATTTCTGTAATCTGGTTACAAATAGTAGCTTTTACACGTGTTTGTTTTATTTTAACCCTTTAAAAAAGAAGCACAAAGCATTTTATATTGTTTCAATGCACATGTATCTATACGGTATCCAGTTGCTGCAATGTCCACTCACTGCCTTAAATCGATATGCTGAGAGATAAGTAAGGATAGAGAGAAACGAGAAAAAGCGCAAGGTATTCAAAGACTGTTATTACTGAAAATGAAAGAAAGAATAAGAAATGAAACTATAAATGAAAATTAGTCTAATACTTATACCGATCGATTCTTCATTCAAGTGAAACTGTTTTCGATAAATTTAAATCCTTGTGGAAAGCACGTCTGATTTTATCAATGCATGCTAATCCCAATTAACAAAATGACTGTAAAATACTAACACTGTGTATAGACAGACTCTAACTACTGCAGATTATTGAAGCTCACGCTTCACAGATTTTCGGACACAACCACCGAGTCAACATTGCGTCAACCAAGTCGGCTGGTACTCACAAATGTTTCTCGGGTAAATATACCTGAAATTGTTGAATTAAACAAGTCCAGTATTCTCGTTTGTACCCACCTTCTGATTTTTAAAACAAAAGGCATGAAGGATATAAAAACATGCACAACACTTAGTAATTTCGTTCACTAATTTATAATTTCTAACCCGATTATCGGCAGCAGGTCCCTAACAATGTCATCTCCTTTGCGTTCCAGACCAAACGGAACCTTGTAATGTAAAAGACGAGCATTTTTTTCAGTGAAGGGGTGGGGTCTTTCGACTACACATCTACACATACATAGAACGTAAACACTGCGTCGTCTGCATTCAGTACATCCAGTATTTATAATTTCTGGTTCTAATATTTCAACTTTATATATATATATATATATATATATATATATATATATATATATATATATATATATATATATATATATATATATATATATGGAAAAACTATGCCATCAAATTTGAAAACATGCACAGTAAGTAGATTGCAGAATTGTAAATTTATTATAAAAAATCATCAAAATAGACTCGCCCACGTAAATATGGACGCAGTTTTAGCATAGAAAATCCCATTTGGTTTGAAACGCGAAAATGACAATGTTATGGCCACCTGGAGACAGTAGGGTTTAAATTGTCAAATAATCGGTGAAATGACTAAGTTGTGTGCGTATTTGCTATATCCTTGAGTCTTTTCATTTAAAAATTGGAAGTGGAGTTCAAGCTGTCAGGATGTTTGCCAATACTACAGTATATAGTTTTCACATACCCTCCCCTGGCAGTTTGTACCCCACTACCAATTTATAATTTCTAACCTGATCGTCGCCAGGTGGTTTCTAACACTGCTATATTGTTCACGTTTCAAACCAAACTGTCGTTTCTTTGCTAACATGGTAGCCATATATGCGTGGGTAAGTCTATTTTTCAGACAATAGATGTGATGTAGTTCGCAGTCTTCGATAAGCTCTAAATAATGCCCTTAATTTCCGTAACTTTGGGAGTTAACATCCCTTTGAATATATATATGTAAGAGTTACACCTTTTTATTTTGTTCATTTTTTTAAATTTTTTTAAAAACAATGAACACTAGACACTGCAAATATTGGATGAAGACGACACAGTTGTTACTGAAAATGGACTGTTCTAGGAACCGGAGAAAGACAGTGAGCAGTCTGGTTGTTTACATCGAGAGCTTCCGTTTGGTTTGAAACGCGAACAAGATGACAAATATAGGGGCCCCCTGGCGACAGTCAGGTTAGAAATTATTTTAAAACAAATTGATGAACGAAATGACTAAGTTTTGTGCACTTTTTATATCCTTGCTGTTTTTCGTTTTTAAAATAGCTGGGGAGGGTACAAACTGCTGGGAGTGTAGGCGAATACTATAACAGTAAGTATAATCTGCTAAGCACCATTGTGATATTTGAGCGCTGAACGTCAAGAAAAAACAATATATTAAAAAACAACATAATTACGTAAACCAATTCGGTTTGGCAATGCAAGTGGATTGACGTGAGTCAGACACGCTCTCCATCTTTTCACCAATATAGTTTCATTTTGTCCTTTTCTTCATGTGACTTTAGACGGTAAGAAAATTATTTATGTTATAAATACTATAAACATGGAATATTGAGAAACTGCACTTGAATCTTATGTTTCAAGCATAGTTGTTTATTTGAGTACTGCACGATATGTTGCACGAGCGGAACGGGTGTCTGTGTACATCTACTCACTGTCAAGCGGCAAAATGAACGAAGTAATGAATACTTCTACTCTTCTCTCCCAGTTTATGCTAAAGAGGAACATTTCAAATGCGAAAACTTTGTAGTTATTGGTAAGTGTTTTTCAACAATATATCAGTCCTTGTCGGCTGAAATAGCCAGTGTTAAAGGCTGAGTTACACACTGTCACACCAATATAGAGTAAAGCCTTAAATTATATCATGATTGCATCAAAACCATACATGAACATAATCTACCCAATTTGGAAGCTAAAATAAAAAAGAGGTGGAAGAATGTTATCTCATGTCAAGCGAAGGGGGAAAAGAAAAACGCTGATTTATAAGAAGGAAGCATCTTTTGTTTTCCTTCTGAAAAAGAACAAGCATCATCGGTGAATTACGAAAACGATGTCAATGAAACATTCACACATTTATTTTGTTTCTTCATTGTTACGCCTAGAACTACATCTAAACTTTAAGTGACTTTCATTTACTGATCAATTTATGTATTTATTCTTTTTCTAAGTTTATAATACACTAGTGCAAATGCGTGGAGAACCTTTATTAATCTTTGCCATTTAATATGTTGCTCTATAAAAAAATTTTCTCTTCCCATATAATGCCACTAAATTTAAACAGGGGTAAATATTGCAAAACAGTATAAGCCATAAGTTTAAAGACAATATTGCAAATTAAATTACTATGATATTCTTTCTTTCTTCCTTTTCCTCTTTTTCTTCTTTTCCCTTTTTTACTTTATAGTTTGTTTGTTAGAATGCTAGCTATATTAAGATTGCAATAATACGATACTAGCATATTTAACTCACTTTTACCAGATGATTTGACACATTCGCTAATAGAATAGTAAGCAGCTCCGAATCGAGAGTTACCTCCCTTAAAAAATTAAAAACAACAAGAAAAAATATGGTACTTTAGAAAAGTACTAATAGAGGGCGCAAGCTACCATTAAATAAGAACTTGTATCTACCTACACCGCTTCCGTTGGCGGGTATAGTTTTAATTTCACTATGAACGAAACACCTCAGCTCACTAGATGCAATGCCTAACATGCTCAGCAGTTAGCATTCATCAAAGAAAGCTGAAGGAAATCCGGTTGTTTCACACCCTGGGAGATGAGCTATTATATATCCGTAGGCTACTCTGTAAAATATATGTGTGTGTGTGTGGGGGGGGGGTGGAGTGACGGGTACAGTACTTACAGTACTTAATTTTTATATTATATCTTTTTGGGGTAAGTAATACAAGAACAGTCCAAAAAAGGAAGTAATCTTCTACGTAAGGAATGAAAACAGTCTAAAAACACATCCGCCAAAAAAAACAACAAATCTAATAACAAAAAGAAAACCATCTAGCGTCCTTTAAATATCTAATCAACGTTACGGAGACGCTTCACTGCTTTCAAAATTATCATTAAGCATCTTGTCATAATGGAACAAGTTTGTACTGTGTTTCAAAGTCATTTGATAAAAAGGAAAGAAATATAGCAATTTCAGTTTTCAGCTGAATATCTAGACTTTACTTTAGTTCCGTGAAATATTCACACTTTGTTTTCTTCTAGAGTTTCTTGCATATATGTATAGATGTATATACCATAATAAACCTAATATACTATTTTAAACAGAAATTATCCCACTGATATTATTTTTAATGCTGCTTTCGAAAAGGTATCTTTCCATACACAACTTGATTCACAAAAATGTAAAATCAGGGATATAGATGACAATATAATTTATTTCGTTGCTCAGAATAAGTTAACCTAATATAGGTAAGATTATCAACACATATTGGGATCTTTTGCAATTATCTTGTAATGTAAGCATTAAATCACTTCACAAAACCGAGCCTACATTTGCATGTAAAAGAATTAAGGATCTCAAAGATTTTCTTGTTAGTTCTAAATTAATAAAGAAATCATTTTTGAAGGGTTCATCAACTAAATGCAACATACCCAGACGTTCGCACTGTTCTTTCATTAATGGAAATACTTATTTCAGTAGCAGCAATACCAAGAAACGTGTAGGATGCGTTATGATACTAACTGTGCAACATCTAATGTTATTTATTTGATAACCTGTAAAAAGTGTGGCATTAAGTAGTAATATGTGGGAACTGGGGAACAGAATGGGCTCTTGGGGGACAATGGGAAATTAATATGGAGAGAGCACTTGGGGGACAAAAGTGTTGATGGGGACAAAAGTGTTGATGGGAACAGAAGTCTTCATATTGTCAAAAGGGTTTATAAGGTCAAATGGGAATGTATGTTATTGTCAATATACACATAGACAAAGACAAACACAATTTTTCTAGGCAAATAAGATTTCTTTTCTTAGAGATCTGGGTGGCCCTAAAAAGGACCGTTTGTTTTTCTTTTATTTCTTCCGCCCTGACCACCTTTCTTCAGGATGACTAGGAGGTTGAACTTCTTCTTAGGTGGATCAGGGATCCAATCTGGATGACCCATTCCGAGGTTTCCTGTAAATTCTCCACAAACATTTTGTATTCTTCGTCTGGTCGACGATGAATGGCTCGACTGGCGAATGCATCACCGTATACGCTTGAAGCACGGACTTGAAGGAATACATCCTTTATACCCACAAAATACAAAATCCTATGACACATAAAACACACCAAGTGCGCGTACCTAAAAGAAACTTTGTTTTATAAATTTTGTACACAAGGGTAAGGGAGTGTTTATAGGCACAATCTATACAAACATACACCAAAAATACATTTCTATAAGGGAAAGGATTTTTTGAGTGAGGAAAAAATACAGACACAAACATTCACCAAACATACAAACACAAATTTTTGGCAATTTTGATTTCTTTTCTTAGCAAACTGGGCGGCTCTGAACAGGGCCGTTCAGTTTCAAGTTCATCTAGAGATGTCCGCACCTCCCAGCTCTAGTTCCACAAGCCGCACATCTGCCATTCCATCTATCTCTACCCCAAGGATTATTGGAGATGGGAAAAGAGGATGGAGGTTGAGTAGCTCCACTACCCCAATCCTCTGTTGCAGGGACGGCGAATGTCTGCCTCCTCCTCCTATATACCCTACCCTTGGCTACTCCTCCAGATCCCAGTTCTCTGTCTGGGGGACAGTGAACCTCTGGGGTGGTTAGTGTTGTGGGGGTTGCTGGAGCTGCTGTGGCTGCGGCTGCCACTGTGGATGTGGCTGCAGCTGAGTCCTTGCAATGGGCTTGACGGCACAGTTGGGCCTCATCATGATATGAGGCAGCAACCTTTCTTTTTTCATCTTCTCCTCTTCTTTCTTCTTCTTCTCCTCTAGAGCTTTTTCCTCCAATGTGATGGGGACCAGCTCGTCCAGGCAACGAACATACACTAGAATTTCTCTTAGCTTTTTAGTCCTGTGGTTACTCATTTTTCTTTGTTGACGGGTCAACGTGGGTTGCCCGACTGTTACTTACTTAACTTAATTTGAAATTTAACTCATGTGCGGCCATTAGGCTATGCACGAGTATGCACCCCATAAAGGGGTTGCCGGGTTGCAAATTCACTTGACGCATTACTCCGTGCAATGCACGCTATCTACACACCATTCCCTCGCTTTATGGTTTCCTCACTATGGGGGTTCATTGACAGCGCGATATGGGAGGGTGTGTACAATTATTTATACCTGTACATTGGAATGGAACCACAATGTTTACAGGTTTGCGGGTGTGCGCACTGCGCATTACTTACTTATATGTCTGGAGTGGAAGGCTGCACGGACTCGGCAAGGGTGGCGCGAAGAGTGACAAAAGTACTGAAACGTCATGAATGTATATGATCAAATTCTGCTCAGTTAGCTAAATTGGGCTGTCCCTAATACCAGTTGTGTGTTAGCCTCATATTGTAATTGCGATCGCATTTAAGCAGTTTTAAGAACTTACCTAATCACTATCATGTTTAAATTTCGTGTACATGGTGTACATCCATTTTTCCGAAAAAATTATCTAATTTTCGGGTTAATGTAACCCTATTGATAAAATTTTGGGATCTTAATTTGAAAATAAGAAGTAATTATTTTGGAACGGTGTATAAATGGATTGTATTTGCGTATTACTAGAAAGTTTTTATCGAAACGGGTTTTCAAGACCGAAAAGAAAACCCTTTGCCAATTCAGGCAATTCTATTAGCCCTTAAAAGGGCTAAGGTGTAACCTCTGTTGCTGGAAACAGGTATGGCGTCAGGTATTCGGGCGGCTCGAACTTGCTGTCTGGGTCTATTAGGTCAGCAACCGCTAGCTCTTTCATCGGCCATACTGTGACGGGCTGTGACGACATATTCCAGGACTGCATTAATTCGTTCAAGATGAGTACAGCTAGCGGGATTGGGCACCCGCTATATGCCTCCCCAAGGGCTCTGATGTTTTCGGCTGCTTTAATGGCTGTGGTCCATGCTTTTTCGTCGCCGGGTGCGTCGCTGCTAGTGTCTCGGCTTTTTTCCTCTCGGCCTCTAGTTTCCTGGTTACCTCTTGTGCCTCTTGTTTTCTTTTTTCTTCATTTCTCTCCTCCTCCCTACCCTGCCTTGTCCCCTGCTGAACTGGTGTCGATGTTTGTGGCAGTGGAGTTTGCGTCCTAGCCTCGGGCAATTTCGAGACTAGGAGTGACGTCGTTATTGGAGGTAGAGGTACTGCTGGCATGGGTTCCAACTGGGTGGGGACGCTCGGTATCGGCTGAGTCTGCGTTGATCTCTGCTTCCGTCTGATCCCGTAAGCTCCACCCTGATGCAATCTTAAGACCTAAGCCTTGGATTGTGTGCAGGACGCAGAGCTCAGTACGAGGGGAGAAACTCCACCCCCTCAACGGGGACAAGAAAAGGTGTTCCTAAATATATAAATTCGGATATATATGACTCAAAAAAACTTATGATAGTACACTATAAAATATTCCGGCATAGAACAGTAAAATATACTGCTAAGCTATACAGCTTTACCTCGCCATAACTATATAATTAAACTACGTCAGCCTAATCCTCAATTTATCCCTACGCTTTCCCAATCCCAAACACTCTAAATTCTTAACAATGTTACTAACAAGAAAGCATGTAACTTCACATTAACATAGTAATACTCTCTTTCTACTTTTCTATATTGCACTCTGTTGGTAGCACCGAGGAGTATTATATAATTTAACTCTGACCCTCAATTAAAATTAATTCAGTATAAGGTGGTCATAAGCCAAGACCATCAGACCCAGCCGCACAAGGTGGCAAGGATTGGAAAACTCAAAATTTGTTAACGGCCCCATTAAACTCACCCCAACATAACTAAGAGCATAAGGTGGTCTAAAGTCCAAACCATCAGAGCCCCACTGCACAATGCGGTAACTGATACCTTAAAATATTTACCAAATATACGAATAAGCACAGGCGCCATGAGAAAACAATATAAGGTAGTAACATCCCACACCATTAAGCCCAGCCACACAAGGTGGCAATGATTGAACACAGCAACAAAAACCCACTAATAGAAGGTCCTTGTGCTTACAAACCTATAATTGTACTCCTTGAACTGAACCGGGTTGAGAGTGCAATTTTGTTTTTGTCTATACTCTTCGCCATAATTAAGTGACGTAGGAAATCAGCCATTAGTACAGAGTATTTCGTTCAAAAGTAAAAATTTAACTTCCTGCTGAGCTTATGTTCTTTGTTATTCCACTCAACTAAAATAGAATGTACCTGACTCCCTAATTCTGACAGTGAAATAATCTATTGATTAGATTTTACAGACTTTACCGAAACTATAGGTCATTGACTACCAAATTTAGTAGCACATGAACTGGACAAGACACATTAATGGCTACATCTGGTTTCAAATCGGACGCTGCAATCTTGAAAAATACATCGGATTCGATGTAACTTTTGCCTCTCAATTCCGCCTTGACAACAGAAAATCGAACTTGCCAATTTCATAAATTTCTATACAAAAAGGCTAACTTTGTAATTTCTTTTTATTTTTGTGTTTGGTTAATTTTACAGTGTGAGGAAACATCTTGTTCAAAAGCTTACCGATGAGGGCCTGCCCCCAAACCAGCTTATGCAATTTTCTGGACATAAGAACATAAATAGCTCTAATAATTATAGTAAACTCGACGCCCTGTAGAACAGAAGTATTTTGCACATTATATCTAATGCACCAAGCACTGTCCAGAACCCAGCTCATCTTATGACTACGACTATGAAATCAAAGATGGGGATACTTGGTAAAAGATTTATGAAAGATTTTATGTGATCCAGCAACAAATCAATGATGTACAGGACACAGTCAATGAATGTGTTCCTCTGTTATCAAGACTTAAGGAGTTTGAGGACGCAAATGTGTTCTGGAAGACAAGGTTGACGGCCTAGAGAACCAGTCTAGAAGAAACAACTTAGTGTTCTTTGGAATCAAGAGACAAAAGGGGACGAAGACATGGGATCAGCGTGAACAGAAGGTGCGCGAAGTGATTAAGAACAATCTTAATGTTGAGGAGGACATTGAGATAGAACGCGCACATAGTGTTAAAGGTGACGGTATAATAGCAAAACTTCTACGACACAATGACATAAATCGTGTTATATGCAGAGTACATGCACTGAACCCCACGGGCATAGGAACTGGTGAGGACTTTTCGCACGTGATAAGAGAAAAGCGCAAAAATTTATGAAAATTCTTAAATTATTTGAAGAAGGATGGTATCACAGGAAGGCTGAAATTCAACAAAGTCTATGCTAAGAACACCTACTATATTTCTCAACATCGTGTTGATGAATGTGCCAACGATTAGGGGCATGACCGGACCAGAATTGACTTTGGTCATCAAAATCCGTAAATAATCACAAAAATAGTTTTCAGACTAATATTCTTGATTGTAGGAATTCGTGTAATCTCATAAATACCAGTAACAAATGTATTCAATCATGCTCGGACAATGCTAAATCGAAACATAATTTCAAACTATATAATCATTGTATCAACCTACTATACAGATCATAAAAAAAAAAATAGTTGTATAACATTGATTTTTTTTTTTTTTTTTTTTTTTGTTGTTGTAAAATGATGTGAAATAATTTGCTTTTCCTGAAGTATGGATATGTGATTCAACTATGATCACTACTTTCGTTCCTGATTACACGTGTGTAGTAAACCAGTAAACCAAAGAGCTACTAATGACCGCGGTGGTGTGGCAGTGCTCGTGTATAACACACCTTTCAATCAAGTGATATATGTTTACACTGAGTATAGGCACTGTATTCTTTTCTACTAGGATGTATCTATATACCACGTCAGATTCACCTCTATATGATGGCAGGTCCTCTAGTGGCATTGACGTATTAGTAATGAATATAACTGATATTTTAAATAACACCGAAAATTTGATATACTGGTTACTGGCTGGTGATTTTATTTATAGAACTTCTTGTATAGATTTAAAGTTCGTTCCATCACTCGATTATGTATACTGCAAGATCTACAGCTTTGAAAACCCTAAAAAAATCTTGAGATACAGAGGTGAATGAAATTGTTTTAAAAGTTTGATTCAGTTATGCTGTATAGTTGGTATTCGTTTTCTAAACAGTAGAGTAGATGGTGATGAATAAGGAGATTTTACATGTTTTGAAAACGGGGCAATGAGTCCAGTAGATTACATAATATTATCGTCAGATTTATTTACACATGTTGAACGACTCACTGTTCAACAAGAATTCAGTCGGATCATTTACCGATCACAGTTGCAATGAAAATATTATATAAAATAATGCTGCTTTGGATAATATAAACTTAGGTATAAACCCTATCATCGCTTTAAGTGGAATGAGAACGCAAAGAATTTATATGTGGCTACTTTAGAACTGCTACTCACGGATATAGAGCAAGCTCTTGACATGCTCCTAAATATATTATATAATGCAGCAGCTATTCTAAAAGGAGAGAGTGAAAAATCAAATATTCCTACAAATTCCTGGTTCGGTTTGAAATGCATGGATTTGAAAAAGAGGAAATAGACTCTCTTAAACCAGTCTAGGAAAACAGGTATAAGGGCATTTTGATCGCTGGTGTTTAAAAGGATAATTGACTGACCGATACCACGAATAGTCTTTCACAGTTACAGAGGTAGAATGCCATTGAATATATCAATAGAAAGATAGTGGACTTACACAATAAGGTTTATGTTAATGAAATCATTATCAAGATAAATAAATGTTTGATTTAAATGATAAAATAATAAAAAAGTACAAGATTAGGATTTAGTGGCTGTAAAAAATGAGCTATCTGTGTGAATTGGAACAAAAGGTGAACAAGTGAAGTACGTGTATAAAGAAAAATAACTTCCGAGTATTATTGGTGCGCTATAAGGAAGTATATACAAATTAGATAAAAATGTGAAACGATTAAAAATAAGGATTTTAATGGTGTAGGAAAAAGGCTAAATATTCAAGCAAATGAACGCACTTTAGCAATCGGTGAAAGAATTCATACTTTAGCATTGAGTGAAAGAATAGATACACTGAGAACAGATTAAGAAGAAGAGATAGAGAAATTCAAACTGAATTTAAGAAAAGAAATGGGTGAAAAGAACATTGAAATAATTAATTCGTTAAGACTACTTACAAGTTTAAATAGAAAAGCAAACATATTCTTTATCTTAATAATAAAAGGTTAAATAAAGTTTATCATGAAAACCACATGGAAGAATATTGCTTCTTGAGTTTTCTTATATAAGAGAACGTTTTAATTTTTGCTTGTAAAAATTGTGAGACATATATTTATGTAGAAATGAAAATGATAATACAACATAATTAGTCACCTTTTTGGGGGTATATGTAATGCGCAGATTATTGGCTTTGGCCAGACTCCAGCACGTTGTGCTTATTACAAGTACCACACAACAGATGGCTATATTAAAATAAATAAATCGGGCTTATATGTAATTTCTATAATCTGAAAGATGCAATCTACACTTAATTTTGCATTCTATATTGGATTATCGGCGAACAATAAAAGACTTGTTTAGGCATTAAATAAAAACAAAGAAATTGCAATAAAAGGTCCATTTAGACCATTTAAACCGCAGAACATCATAAAATGAAAGAATCAAAAGCATATTATTTATAAATTATCTTATTTTTTCCTTTAGGGGGTTGCAAATAATATTCCCGATTATATATCGTGACATTTTGATTTTGGTGACAGCATACAAATTTAATATCATTAAATGGCAACAGCGGCAGTAATAATCGGGGCAGAAATTGCTAACGGTTTAGCATGCACAGATCCTAATGGATCTGATGAAGTAAGAATGAGACATCAAATATTTGAGGGAAGAATGAGACATGATAAAACAATTGAGGAAATGCAGAAAAGAAAACAACGAATGAGTTCATCAAAAACAGAGCCATGACTACCTAAATGTAAGATTAAAAGAGCAAGATTTAGTTACTCATTATTTTGTAATTTGGATGAAGTTTTTTCTCTATAATATTCTATTCGTCCTGATTTTTGCAATCCATCCGATAAGAAAATAATTTATGAATATTTTTTATTCTATTAGTTCTGAGTGCTAGCGTTTTTGTGGGCTATGCATTTCTTTAGAACTAGAACAAGTATGACTAAATATAACTAAATAAATAGGGAAAATGGCAACATACGACACTTATATCACTCATCGCTAAGAAGAAAACCGCCACAATGTGTTAAGTGTTTGAATGCAACATGTCATTTTATTACGCACATTCCAAGCCGTGTAAAACCAAAACAACATTTATAGGTTGTAATGCTTACGCTAGGGTGTAATGCATTGATTGTACCAGGTATGTTTTTTGTTTGTTTGTTTATTTGGAGGGGGGGGGGGTGTTGTAGCGTTCGATGTAAATGTTAAAAATGGTGCAAATAATTCAGTCGTAGACAATATTGGAAGAATGTTGATTAAAGACATAAGTATTTCTTACGGTAGTGGTGACATATTTCAGCTAAATGATAACAACATGTTTAGGTAGTTTTGAGATAATGACTTATGGTCACCAAGGTCTGTGAGAACAAATAAAATAGAGCAAAGTAAAATGAGTGCAAAAATAACACAGTTACGATCAGGAAATGGCAATACAAACACTCGAGTAGAGAAGCTATTCATTACATTGTATACGAAAAGATATTTAAGATTCCACACGATTTTCAGATATAGGCCGATCATTGTCCGCTGTATCAATTTCTTCTTCCACGGGATTTGAGATTTACAATTATACTGGAAAAAGCATCTCAAGCGATAAACTTTGCGAACCAAGATAATAAACTGGAGAATATTTGTCTCCAGTTCGATAAGATTATGGTTGAACTTAACAAACACACATGATACTATCTTGAGTGGAACGGGATATAAATTATCTAATGTTCAACAAGGAATACGCATGCAGATAAACTGAAAAGAAAACTTCCATGCACACAGTTTGTTTCTGATGCATTGGTACATTAAAATATAGTCTGTTCTAAGGTCGTAACGTCCTACAGCGATTAAATCATCATCAGCAGCAGCATCATTATCATCATCATCATTAAACACAAAGTCCCTTCACTATACAGTTAGTGAACGTACTTAAAACAGCCTCATATGTTCAACAAGGAATACACACGCAGATAAAATGAAAAGAAAACTTAGATGCCTTAAAACCTAGCCTCATAATATAAATATATGTGGTGTTGCAAATTGGAGATACACAAAGTTTACACTAGATTTGATTGAAACAGAATATGAACATTTTTTTATTCCAAGTCATTATTTGCCTAGAACTTATGTGTAATGTGACTTTCAATAGAAATCGGATTTTTAGAGATGGCAATGTAATTGATCTGATGATAAATTCGATAAATGGCTAGAATAGTTTATTAGTATATACAAGGAAAACCTAATTGTTTGCTTCTTATATACTATTGCGCGAATCTAAATGAAAAAGAAAGCAACTAGCCTAACAAATTTAGCATTTAGTGGTAGGCATCATGGAATATCGATATCGATGATAACACAATAGTATAATTATGTCATGAAAGATCTTCCTGCAACTATTTTATTTTAGTCTTTTCCTCGGAAGATAAAACGTCTGTGGGAAACACACATGTTTAATGAGGCTCGAATAATCGTTTGATTACAAGGTGGTAGAAAGAAATTATTGTTGTCGAGATGAGATTAGACTCTTAGGTCTGAGAGTAACTGGCTTGTTAATAGAATATGCACAAGGTAAAGTATTCATGTCATCCACTAAATAACGTTTATCATCATATAGTGAAAGATCAACCTTATTTATAGTGATATTGTATATCTTGTGATGGAAGAATCTAACTAAATTCAACTTTAGGTGATTTATAATTTGGTTAAATATATATTCCATGCTTATAATAAAAGTTTTTACTTCTGAATACTGCAATGTTTTTTTAAAACTAACGTCAGTACTATAAATGAAACCAGGAAGATAAATTCAAGGTCTACTTTATTTATACTACTGACTTTAGTCACATCATAGTTTCTTTCAGCTCCCAACTAGTCAAAGATTCATCAAATCCTTCCCATTTTATCGGCACATATTTTTTTACTATTAAATTTTTTTTTTTTAATTTTCTAAACCTGGAATGCGTCATCTTGTTTATCGTATATAACACCTCCTAGTAAAATATATTCTTCCTATAAGTCTGCTAATTTATAAACTTCCTAAAATTAATTGTCTGTATAAATCTCTTTTATATTATATTAATTGTCTCATCGTATAGGCATGTGTTGTAAGATAACCAAACCAGTTAATCCATACTTTTGGCCTGTGACTAAGGTATATGGCTTGAATTATCTATAGATATATAATATGGCTTATTATATTGTTACGAATCTATAGTCTAAAAAAAATGTAACAGAAAGAAAGTGAAACCAACAAATCAAGTAAAAATCAACAAGCAATTTATTACTAGATAATTAAAATGAAAAATCAAAAAGTCACTTACAGTAATGTGTTTTGAAATCCTAATAATCCAATAAGAATGATTGTTCTAATCACAAGTCCTAAATATAGAATGTTCCGAATTCACGGCTGTGTCCTTGAATGTTATGATGTGCTAATGGTCTCCAAAGTCCTGATGTATTAGAAATCTTTGATGTGCTGAAGTCAAAATGAAGTATTCCAAAATCTCTGAATAAGTTCAGTTAAATTCCAAAATCATCAATTAAAATCCAAAATCCAAAAGTTTATGAGCACTGTTATAATCCAATGAATATTTAAAATAATTCCTCTCTTAGAATTTGGAATGAATTTTCACAACTGTAATAGCTCTTCACAAGACTGATGGTAATGTCAAAACTGAATAAATGTCCACCAAACATGGCATATATAAAGATTGGTCACATGACAGAATGTTCTAGAATATGAGTCATCTTAATGGAATTTTTACTTGTAAACAAAAATTCAACCTTGACCTTAAAATTGAGAAAACATATTGATCAAAACAACCTAATTCAAGGACACTAGTTAAACATGTTTATCCTGATAACATTAAGATTTAAGCAAATATTAAAGTGAAGAAACATTTATAATTTCCTAAAATATTTATAATATTATATAAACATCATACATAACAATATATCTACCAATAAGGTTTTCTGTTTTCATTTTAAGTGAAACACTTTCACATTCTAGTATTCGGTTTGCGTGAGTAAGTGGAAAAGTTTTATATATTTCATTAATTAGTATTTGTTCAAGCAGCTGGAATCTCAGGATCGTAGAATGGATCCCTTCAATGCTGTTCTTGATTAGTGTAAATAGACAAATATCGTCATTAAATAAATAATGCTGTATATCTAAATAATGTAGTAATTATTTTGCTGGCCAGATTAATAGTTCTGTTTAAAAGTTCTGATTTATAGTAATTTGTAATGCTAACGTTCTGACGTAACGTCAGTACAATCTTTTAATCCTAGTTTTCATCTGTTTGCTATTTAAAATTAATATGTTTAAAAGTTCTCAAGCTAGCAGTTAGTGTTGAAACTGGTAATCCAAGTTTAAATGGTTCAAACCCAGTAAAGTATCTAATTCCGTTTGTTGCTAAATATTCTTCTATAAACTCTTTCTGTAATTCATTTAAACTATAAATTGGAAGAAATTTACTCTTCAAATACGTTATTCCTAGTATACTTACATCTGACAATGACTTTTCTATTTTAGATGATCCATAATTTATAAAACAATTCATATCTTTTCTTGATTTGTTTTCAAACCATTTGATCCAACTCCTTGTTAGTTAAATGTTTAACAGTTGTTTCCTTGTATGTTTCATTTAATATACAAATTGTTTATTCCTGATGGTATTCTTCTTCTATTTCATTTTCATGTATCGTACTGACGCAAATATCTTGTTCGGTTTCTACAAAACCTAGTTCGTGTTGTTTGTGATTGATTTAATAGTGTTTAACTGCAAAAACTGGAAGTGTTGAATTTGAGAATCCTGCTTATGACAAAAAATATTTGATATATTATGCTGATGATATGGCTACATTTACAATAAATACTGTCAAATAAAACAAGATACTGTATCAAATGATTTGAAGTCCATCAACAAGCAGCTTAACAATAAAATGCACAAGTAGTCGATGAATGCAAATAATTTAGCAAACTATTGAAAGAATTAACAGTGATCCATCTGATGGTTTAATTAAGACTCGAGAAGAAAGAGAAGTGAGAGATTATTTGAGTACTTTGATGTAGTAAATTCCAAACAACTATTAATGAAAATAGACCTTGATAACTATATGGTTTGACAACCATATAAAGCATATAAAATAAAATATTGCTAAAGAAAACGATGCAACTGAAAAAGCTAGTTTTCAAGAACAATGCAAAAAATTGATATCAAAAGTTGGCCGGTTAGACAACTTTAGAAATATATCATCAAAATAAATCTGAAAGGTAAAGAAATGTTACCATCTGATGAAAAGGTTAAAACGACTTCTCAAAACAAAGCGTCTTTACATCTTTCATAATGACAGAAGTTACTCTTCTTCTAGAGATGGCAATTTTCCTAAAGACAAATTTAACAGTAGTAGGATGTTGGAGCAGTAGCGGTGTAGCGGCGATTCCAAAAATATAAACATATTGCCGACTATTTCTTTACGTTTGCAACAAATGAACTTCGGCAATGCTTGATATGATTTGCAGTGTAATAAGCTGATTTCTTACATTAGTTGGACACGTTATTACTCTAGTACTTGATAATGCCATTTTATTAATTCTTGCCATACTTGGCTTATTCTCTGCAACTGTGCTAAAAGGTTTACATTTGATAACAAAAATAATAAATAAATAAATAGCTAATCTATTTTAAATAGTAAAATACACCAGCTCCTTCACCATAGACAATAGAAAATAAGAGAATAAATATTGGAGATTTTTAATTCTGATAAAGTCCCAGAATTTATGATGAGCATTACGAGTACTTGCTTGTCTTTCTTTGTTCAAAACCGTAGGGATCATGCTCTAAATATTTGTAGACAATGTAGAAAACTATATGTACTTCAGGTGCCATTGCTTTTAAACTGCAAGGGGTTTTGTTTATACATACCTTCCTTTACATATATAGACGTTATCTAAAGAGTTCACTCGCCATAATATGAAATAGGCAATGCATAAGAAGAGAGGCTGCGTGCTCTTACATGCTGCTTGACAAAATAAGATCTGTCTTGCGGCACAGTCACAAGGGCGTACTTAGAGGGAAGAAAGTTTACCATACTAAGCCATTACAGTGACCCCTACCTTAACGGCATTCCACATAATATCTTACCCAATAAGACTATTTTTAAAAGTAGTCTGAAATCTCTTCTCCTTTCCTTGGAATATTTTTATGTGCACACGAAATTTGTAGTACTTTGTTGAACTTTATGGAACAGGTTTTTATATCTTAAATAATTTCTATTTATGAAATTTAAGTTGAACAAATAGAATAGA
Source organism: Margaritifera margaritifera (assembly GCA_029931535.1). Taxonomy (NCBI): domain Eukaryota; kingdom Metazoa; phylum Mollusca; class Bivalvia; order Unionida; family Margaritiferidae; genus Margaritifera; species Margaritifera margaritifera. Next base: position 3,890,259 of record JAQPZY010001531.1, read on the forward strand.
AGTAAACAAATCAATAACTTTAAATTAAACCTGGAAACTATATTAAGGTATTAACATTGTAACAAGATAACCGGGTTGGATTTCGGATTTATAACAGAACACTTTTGATGGTGATACAAATGCAATGTTTATTGATGAATGACTTGAATGCGAAAACGCTTATGATTAATACGTGCGTGAGTAGTAGAGTGGGGGTAAATAGCCTCAAACTTTTTTGGGGGCACTATAGCCTCAAGATGGCGGGTGGGTCTCTACAGACCCAAGATGGCGGGTGGGGCCTCTACAGACTCAAAATGGTGGGTAGGTCTCTACGGGGGAGGGGAGGGAGGGGTGTGGGAAATAGAATTAATCTTTCTTGATAAAGGGTGGTCCTGGTAAGGACCGTTAGAGGAGGAAATAAGATTTTTTATTTCCCCCAACATTGAGTGAGAAAGCCTGGGAGGTGGAAGAACTTGTTTTTCTTCTTCTTCTTCTCCTCCTCCTTCTTCTCAGGTATCCAGTCGGGATGATTCAATCGTCTGAACTTGTCCTGAATTTTCATCCAGTTCAAGTTCAGACGATTGAATTGTTTTTCTCTTTTCTCCTTCACCCACATTAATTTGATTTTGGCAACCTCCTGTTCCAATATTTGTTTAATAATAGTTTCTACTCGGAGCAGGGCCGCTTCTTGTCGAGTAAGGATGATACATTTTAAATGATCATCCAATTTATGGATGTTATCCAAAACTTCTTTAAGAAGTCCTACTCGACAAGGTGAAGAAGAGGACTTGTTACTCTTCTTAACTTCCTCCTCCTTCTTCACTTCTTGAATTAAATTCAAAATCAAATTAATGTAGGTGAAGTGATCGATTACCCACTTCCAACTGACTGGATACCACCACATCCTTTTTTCCGTATAATACTTCACTTCCACCATCCAGTCCCAGCCTGAATCGGTTTTAAAAAGCAATGTTATATTTCTTGTCGAATGACTGCAGTAGCATTTGTTGTATGCCTCCCAAATATTTAAGATATGTTATGTTTTTCTGCACATGCCTTGCGGCTACAAACAATGTTACAACATTTCCCAAAACCGAAGACGGTAGAACAGTAAAAACACGTCTTGTTTTATCGACAGTCTGAAATGGACTGACTGAAAATACATTGTTACAGTTTTCATGAACGCATGTTTGGGCTCAAGAATGAGAGTGTAGAATAGGACGGGTTATAGAGTGCAGAATTGGATGGGTCATACTCGAGGCATTCTTACACCGTAAAGCTATGTGCTTGTTTGTTTTGTTTGTTTGTTTGTTTTTCTTTTTGTTTTTTTTTGGTTTCCTTCTGAAAACGGTAGATCTAGAATTTTTTTTCGTGACACATTGCAGTGCCAAAATAGGAAGAAAGCTAAGATACCTGACATGCACAAGAACAACTAAACTCAATATTTTATATGAGCCAACGATTGACCTATGGAAGAAAAATCGTTGTACAATTTTTAAAGGTTGCAAGTTTTTGAAAAAATTACAAAACTAACGTCACATTTTACATAATCATTGTGACTACTGCCAACATTTGTGGAGAGGCATCTTAAAACGGGAACAGATACCATGATCATTTCAATCGAAATCATTGTATAAGAAACTTAGTGTGTGTGTTTGTGAAACAGAGAGAATTGACATTACGACGGAGAGAGAGAGAGAGAGAGAGAGAGAGAGAGAGAGAGAATATTTTATTCCTACTTTTAAAAAAATCACGACACTTACCTTTTTTTATGGTATATTTTCCTTAAGAAATTTCAAAATCACATTCCATTTTTAAAAAATCACATCCATAGGAAAAAAATCCTCTTTTCTCGGTAAAATATCACAAGATTGAATTGGAGACATAGTCTACTAAAATCCTTCTTTTGAAAACGTTGATGTAAAATTCTCACAAAATAATACATCCAAACGTTCTGTGATGTATTTTGACTTAAGGCTGATACACTTTCCATTGATCACAAATTATACGATGGGGTTGTGCACAGAACATTAGATTATAATGGTCTAGACTAAAAGTAACACTAAACTTCCGAAATTGTACCTGACGTTAGCGAAGACTGAAAATAATCCTGAAAAAAAAAAAAATGGAGAAAATTGGCTGACTAAAAAATAGTACTAAAATTTCTTAACTCATTTAAATTTTTTTGTTATTTTATATTTTTTATATACAAACCCAAATAAACCCAAAACCCAAACCCAAACCTAACACACTATCCCCAAATGCCTTGTGTGCTGCCTAAAAACCCCAAAAACCTGCTATCAGACGAAAGGGTATGACAAAGGGATGAAATCACGCCAATATACTATCCAACATATCAACCATCCATTTTTTTACTTTTTTAAATTTTTTTTATATATCAAACACAAAACTTACACACACTACACAACCATTTTTTTTTTTTTATTTTTGGGAAGGGGAAATTTTTTAAAAAACAAATCAAAACACACAAACACACTATCTACATTTTTTTTGGGAAGGGGAAATTTTAAAAAAAAACAAATCAAAACACACAAACACTATCTACATTTTTTTTTTTTTTTTGGGAAGGGGAAATTTTTTAAAAAACAAATCAAAACACACAACCATTTTTTTTTTACTTTTTAAATTTTTTTATATCAAAACACACACCACAAATATACAATCCATTTTTTAAAAAAAATTTTATTTGATGGACTGCAAAAGTTGTTGTTGTTGTTGTTGTTGTTGTTGTTGTTGTCTTTGCTGCTGCTGCTGTTGGTGCTGTAGTAAATTTCTTTCCTCCCAATTTTAGATCGATAGAAAGAGAGGGAAAGTGGTTTTTTTTGTTGGTTTGGTGGGTAAAAAACAAACCACACAACACCATTCAGATATATACATCAATAATAATAATTATATTTTATTCAATGTATATACATTATGTTACTCGTGGTAATAAAAACAATTTCATATAAGTCCAATACAGTTCAATACACTTCCATATTTACCATTTCATTCTCTTATTGTTCTGACACTTCAGGAAGATTCTTGTCTACAATTCTCTCATAACTTTCTTCTGGACTCTCATTGATAAACTCCAACTTAATAAAATGTCCATTATCATCTCGAATCCACCGCTCTTTTTTACAAATCTTGTAAACTTTACTATGATCTAATCCAAAACACCTTGCCACATCACGAATGGAATCCATCCGACTATATAATCCTGAATTCAAGTCAGTTAATTTCACAGGTCTCACAAATCCTCCAATGACTTGACTCTTCTTCTCTGGCTCTTCCCATCTAGCTTGAAATCTTTTCTGGAACTTCTTCGAAAAGACAGACTTACAAATTCCAGTACAGCAATAGTAGACACTTGATGAAACACAATCAAAATATTCAGCAGCCTTTTCCATACTTTCAAATCTTCTTTCCTCTGTCTCACCAACAAACTGGCACAACACACTTCTATCACTTCCAAAATTAATTCTCCTTCTTTCTTTATCATTCTTCACATGTTTATGCAAACATGTTCGTTCACTAGCAGTCATCACTTGAAGATTTTCTATTCTATCATCATCAAGTACATCATTGAGATGTACCACTTCACTCTGTCTTGGTAGATCCACTCCATTCACCGCTTCAAAGACAAATCTCCCTCGATTTGTATGTTTCTTCCTCTTTCCTTCCTTACCAGTAACCTTAATCCTTATCAATCCAAATGAATTCAAATTTCCTTTGACTTTCCTTCCATACTTCATATGATAGACATTACCAAGTATGTCAGCAGCATAATTATCATACACCTTATGAACATACTTATTCAATTCAATTCCAGTAACTTGACTTTTATCTCGAGAGCAGTACTTTTCCATCTTCACAGTTTGAAAGTTCAATCACGACTAGTGATTCTGAGGGTAAGAAGGTCTATATATATAGGTTCCCTGGGTGAAACTGAATCAGCTTCAAAGTAAACTTCAAGATGAAAAGATCACGCCGAAGCCATGAGAAACCAGAAGAAGAAGAAGGAGAAGAAACAAAGAGGCCACGACGACGAAGACATTCCGTACCGCCTGAAACACCGCTAGATGAACTACTAGCTCAAGTCCATGCTAGTGACTTCGAAGAGGAGATGAGTGAACCTGAAACCCAAACTTCTAACCCACCCAAAACAAAATCCACTACCAGAACCCCAGGCCAAGAAATACAACCTAGTACTTTGGCTCCTCCTGAAAATTACTATTGGATTCTAGAGACTCAAAAAATAACTTCTCGAAAATTTAAAACTACAGCTTACACTCACACGGTTCACTTTAAAGACTTCAAGTCCAAAGTACCTCCCGAGAAAGCGGCGGGGTTCATTAGCGATTTGTGGGATTCTGTCTTAATGAACTTGAAACGACAATGTGGAGCCAAAGAAGACGATCGATTGAGACTGGCCATTCATCATGACAATTTGAAGAGTCCTGTTTGGATCGAGTTCAGCACCCCGGCAGAATTAACGCCAGACAAAGTCATGTCCAAAATAGAACATGTGCAACAATCCAACGACAAGTTTACCATCACCGATGGAAAGGCCACACTTTACTTGACTCACGTTTCCCCTCCTTGAGGAAGTGGACGAAGTAGGAAACCGTTACTGGTGGACGATATTCGAAGTACCAAACGCAGTGTCGTCCAAATCGACAATACTCAAGACCAGATGTGCTTTGCTCGGGCTATTGTGGTGGGCCGCACCTATGCTAACAAGAACGAGAGCAAAGAATGGAAAAGAGCCCGGAATAACATTCGACAGTCGGACAGAACCAAACAACGAAACGAAGCAGAACTCCTGTTGCAACAAGCAGGCATCCCTAACCAGCCAAGTGGTTAACTTTGAGGTTTTGAAAAATGCTTTGCTGTCTGGACAAGTCTAAGACTTTCGAGTGCACACGTTAGAACCTCACAAGATCGTACGGTTACCTAATCATCAAATTGTCACTCGTCCTTTACAAAAAGTGTACCAAATCGTGTACCAGAAGCGAGAGAGACTTCCAGACCACACCACTTTACATTACTGACACGCCGATCTGCAGTATAAAAAAGGGCACCCCTTCCAAACCTAACCATTCATTGTGACTTTCAACGTTGACCGAGCAAGAAGAAGAAAAAAAGATTAATTTTGTCATCCTCCCACCAAAGATGAATAAGAATACTCATGCCACCCACCCACCGAGGGAGAAATCTAGTGGTGTGAACTCCAAGTACCATTACGACTTGGAGTGCGATGCAGTGCCATGCGACGAGACGGATTCCGTAAGCGTTGACAGCATCGATTCATACGATCAGACGGATGCCGTACGCTTGGACATCGTCGATGCAGCACGTGTACCTCACCGTCCCTCTAGAGATGCAGGACGACCTTTCTTCTTTATTGGGAAGAATGCTAAACGTACCTGTGAATGTCATAAAGAATTGACGATACCTGTGGCTCTGCCTGGTTATTCCAAGTATGATAATCGACTCGAGACGTTCAAAGACAAGTGGCCTAAATTTCTACTACAATCCACTACTGACAAAGCTTTAGCCAGATCTGGATTTATCTACTTGGGAGAAGGAGATAAAGTTCAATGTTTCAGTTGCGGTGTGAGACTTCACCAATGGGAGCCTACCGACTCAGCTTACATTGAACATGCCAGATGGTCTCCGCACTGTCAGTTTCTTACCTTTAGTGGCCTCAGAAGAGTACGGGTACGATGAGCCAGATGCCAAGAAGAAGTAAAAAAACATGTCGGAGGATACTTTACAAGAATACATTTGTGGTTTACCTTTGGAGCTACGAGAACGCATTTACCAGTATTTTGTCCCTAGTTTTAGAAGATCGCATTTGTGACTTGCCTTCGAAGTTGCGAGTACGCATTTACAAAGAGTTGGTCCAGATCCAAGTGAAACCCAAACTCAAAGTCATTCCTCGATTTGCACACTACCGTGACTTTCACCGTATCAGAAATCTGATTTTGAAGAAAAACTATCACCAGTATCGTGAAGAATACAAAAGAGAGTTACTTCTTTCCAAATCGGAAACTTTACCCAAGTACATTGCTGGCATGCCTTTGAAGTTACGAAAACGGATTTACCAAGAGTTTGTCAAAATCCAAGTGAAACGTAAACTCAAAGTCATTTCTCGATTTTTACACTATACCCTCTTTCAAGGGTGTCTTTCATGACTAAAACACGAAACTATTGTTGTACATTGACGTGTTTATATGACAGTTTGATGGTTTTAGTGGTAGTCTTCATTGTGTACGTGTTCATTTTAATTGCATATTTTCTCACTAATTCACTTCTTCGTGTTCGTGTAAAGTTGTAAAAAATATGTTTTTGTTGGTTGGTTGGTTGTTTTTTTTTTAAAAAAAAATAAAAAAATAAACATGTATGAAAACGTATAAAAAGCCTTGGGTTTTTTGTCTTCTTCTCAAAAATTTTCTTACCTCAATCATGGCTACATCATCTTCTTATTCTACCTCGTCTGCCTCTTCCTCTGCTTCTGTCGTCAAAGTGATTGACGAAAAGTTAGATCGTCAAAGTTGGAATGCTTTGTATCTGCGCCATCCATTTAACATGTTGATTGCTGGACCGAGTGGTTCAGGGAAAACCGAATTTGTCAAACGATTGATCGAACACAAAGCTGATTTGTTTGATCGTCCACCTCAACGTATCGTGTGGTGTTACAAAGAGTGGCAACCGTCTTACACGTTATTGAAAGAAAGTCAAGGAGAAAATATTTCGTTTGTGGATGGTATTCCTCACGAAGACGATGGAATTGTGTCTGACGTGAGTCAAACTCATTTAGTTATTTTTGATGACATGTTAGGAGAAGACGAAGAAGAAATTAAACTTTGGTTTACACGAAAAGGACACCATCGTAATGCTAGTATTGTCTACATTACACAAAATTTATTTCAACAGAGTAAAGCCCATCGAACTATTAGTTTGAATGCTCATTACGTGGTCTTGTTTAAAAGCCCCAGAGACAAATCTCAAGTACAAGTGTTAGCCAAACAGTTAGGAGCTCCTTGGCTGAATTATGCGTACGACGATGCCACTCAAGCCCCTCACGAGTATTTACTCATTGACTTAAAACCGACCACTCCTGACTATTTGAGATTTCGTGCCAGTATCTTTCACTCTTGGGGTCAAGAAGGTGGTCCTGTCATTTACACGTCCCCTTCAGTCCATTTTTAAAAAAAAAAAAAACTATAAAAAAACCTACGACGTCATTTCTGTCTCACACTCTTTTTGAGAGAAGAAGATGACTTCCTTTCAATCTCATCCTTCGGCTAAATTGATTCGTGCCTTGTATGGCATTAGTCGTGAAAAAAATGCACAAGTTCGTGCTCATTTGTTAGAAGCGAGTCTGAAAGAAGTGTTACGATGGTTTACTTTGACAGCACGTCAATTACTACAAGGTATCATTCACATCCCTCATCAAACTCAACGTTTTTTTCAAAAACATAAATCGGCATTGTCACAACTGGCTGATCCTAGAATCGATTCACGGACTAAAAAACAAATCATTTTAACTCCTGGTGGAAGTGGTTCTTTAGGAGGAGTCATGATTCGTTCCCTTTTGAAATGGGATCCTAATGATGCCAAAGCCAAAAAACCCAAATCACCTAAAAAGAAGAAGAAGAAAAAAAGTCCAAAGAAAAAGAAGAAGAAAGTCAGCCAAAAAAAAAAGAAAAGCCCCCAAAAGAAGAAATCCCCAAAGAAAAGTCGTGCCAAGAAGAAGAAGAAAAGAAGTACTGCTGCAACCAGGAAGAAAAAAACACTACCACAACAACAGACCCCATTAGTAACAAGGTCACCTTTTGCGTCCACATCTTCTTCACCTTTTACCATGATGCCTGTCAAACCAGACTTAAGTCCAGTGTTTCCTAATTTAATGCAAAAATGGAAACCTAATTCAAAAGTGACCCCGTCGGGACCGTCAACTTCAACTGATTTAGCCATGGCAGCAGCTAGCAATAAAGTACCATCCCCTAAAACCAAAGTCCAAGAAAGAACTGGTATCTTACAAAGTTTAGTAGATTTATCCAAACAAGAATTGAGTCGATTTAGTCCTTTGAAAACACCTCAACGTCGAGTCAGACCTGTCGTGAAGTTGGTACGTCGTGCAGACAATCAGTGGAGACGTGTTCCAGTATAAAATAGAAGGGTACCCTGCCAGAGACTTCAGACTTACTCCTCCTCACCTCTAAGATGGCTCCCAAACATGCACACCACAACTACCTCCACCAAAAAAAAAAGAAGAAAACCAAAAAAGGACGACTTCCCCCTCGTCTAGCCAAACATTGGGATGTCTTGTCTGTCTTGACCAAATCCAATCCTCCCATGCGAAAACAACTCATTCAAACAGCTCCTAAAGAAATCATCGATACCGTGTGTGAATGTTGTTTGAACGTGTTAAAAGGAACGGTACCTTTGTCTAAGATACAGAAACAAAAATTAGGGAAACATCGGAACGTTCTTCGTCAAATGGTGAAAAAGAAAATACCTCTTCAACAAAAGAAAAAAATGTTGGTACAACGAGGAGGATTTCTACCTATGTTGATAGGACCATTGTTAAAAATAGCAGCTCCTTTGTTAGGAACGATTGCTGGACCACTTTTAGGAGGGGCCATGCGATAACCCCTCCCCAAAAAAAGAAGATAAAAAGGACCACCCTTCTCTGAAAAGACCACAACTTTTTGGTACCTTTGGATGAAATGGAAGGACGAAAACTGACTTTAGTACCTTACAAACGATGGATGGAATTTCATCGTTGGAACGAACAACGGATACCTCATTTACCACCCAATCCTAATCTTAACGAAATGTCTCAGTTACAACAAGAAATACAATCCCTGATGGAACGAAACAATGTGTCCGAAACAGAAAAATCCCAACGGTACGGTCAACTTTTACAACGTCTACAACTCTTTCGTCAAAAAGCAGTCGACGAAACAGCTTCACCCACTCTGAGAGATTTTAAGGCTCTGATGAAAAGCGAACCTAAAGTCACCACTAAAACAGACACCGGTACAGGGATGACCGTCCAAGAAGAAGAAGAAGAAGAAGAGTTTTTACTAACTCCACCTCTTAAAAATTAAAAAAGTTAGCCACCCCGGATTGGATAAAAAAGAAGATGCCTACCCCTTTACCCTCAGAAAAGAAAAAGGAAGAAGTGAAGAAAGAAGTCAAAACAGAACCGATGACCCCTGATGATCGAACTCCCTCTTCATTTACCCCAGTAGCACGTCGGACACGTAAACAACAACAATCCAAAAAGATACCTCACGAAGAAAAGAGTATTGGAACTTGGTTAACTTATTCTTCTTGAGGAAAAAAAATCATGGAGAAACTGTTAGCTACCATTTATTACAATCCTGGTCATGCTGCTGGTTACGGAGGAGTTCAAAAATTATATCGAGCTGCTAAAAGTCAATTGAAAAGTGTACGTTTGCCCGAAGTACGACGATGGTTACAAGAACAATCGACGTACACGTTACACAAACCCATTCGACGTAAATTTTCTAGAAGTACCACTCAAGTGGAAGGGATCGATCATCAATGGCAAGCCGATTTAGCTGACGTCTCTCATTTAGGCACTTACAATGGTGGTCACAAATATTTGTTTTGTGTCATCGACGTGTTTTCCAAATTTGCTTGGGTCGTGCCTTTGACTTCTAAAAGCAGTACCGAATTGGTAAGAGCCTTAAAATTGGTCTTGAAACAAAGTGGACGCCAACCTTTACGATGGCAAACGGACAAAGGTACCGAATTTCTAAACCAAGCTTTTCAAAAAGAATTGAAACAAAGACACATTCATTTTTTTACTACCGAAAATCCTGAAACCAAAGCCAGTATCGTGGAACGTTTTCAAAGAACTTTGAAAGAACGTATGTGGAAATATTTCACACATCAACATACTCTCAAGTACATCGACGTGTTACCTCGTTTGGTCAAAGCGTACAATCAATCGTACCATCGTAGCATCGGATGTGCCCCCGAAGAGGTCAGCCCTGAAAACGAAGTGACCGTGTTTGATAAATTATTTGGTTCACCACCCCAGAAGAAAAAAAAAAGAAAAAGAAAAACCTTGTTGAAGTTATTAAAGACGGGAGATTGGGTTCGCATCGGAAAAACCAAACGTACTTTTGACAAAGGTTATTTACCTAACTGGACTACCGAATTGTTTCGTGTCACTACCCCCGTCCGTGGACGTGATCCTCCCGTCTATAAATTGGAAGACATGAACGGTGAAGTACTCAAAGGAACATTTTACTTGCCTGAGTTACAACGAGTGACTAAAAAGAAGATACCTTGTACGACATCGAAAGCATTCTCGAACAAAGAACACGCAAAGTAGGTAAACGACGAGTAGAAGAAGTCAAAGTTCGTTGGAAAGGATATCCTCCTAGTTTTGATTCTTGGATTGCGGCTTCTCAAGTCGTCGACTATAAAAAGAAAAAGAAGTAAACTCACAACATGCCATTCAACACAGTAGCCACCCAGACGACTTCAACGACTCCTTCACAGAGTTCTTCTCTTCAAGAATTACAAAAACAACCACTTTGGGGTGTGGTGCGGAGAACGTGTGCCTAAAAATCAAATCGTCTTTTTCTGCCAAATCTTTGTAGTGTATTGTGTCATCGGAGCAGCTATTGCCAATTTGAGTTTACAACAAGGAGACAAACAATTGTGGACCATTTTACTGAGCAGTTGCATCGGTTATCTTTTACCCAGTCCCTCTTTGAAATTTACGACGACAGACAACAGCAGCCACAGCAACAACCACGCTAGTTCGACCAACGCCAGTTCACCTTCTTCTTCGTCCAGTCACCACCACAATACCAATTCTCTTTTAGAACCTTTTGAACATCATTCTTCTGTTCATTTGAGTGACTCCTCGGACGCCAGAACCACCTTAGAACTATGAATGACCAATTTTATTTAACTTTACCCAGTGACAGTTCCATGGATGTGTTTCCCAACAACAAATTATGTTGTTTCACGGCCAAATTACCTCAGGCCTTCCAATTGGATCACGACGCTCATTGGGAAGTGGCTTTGGTAGAAATCATTCATCCTACGCAAATCAAGAATGTGTCTGGAAATCAAACCATTTTTGACGTAGCAATCTATAACGAAAAAGTGCAAAAAGAGTTGGACGCTCATGATCCTGAAATTGGGAAAAAAATGAGTTCAAAAACTGACAATACTCCCTACTCGACCTATCGCATGAGAATTCCTGAAGGGTATTATTTTAGTGCTCAACATTTGGTGGAGACGATTGCGGCCGTCTTCGAAGCCCAATTTGGCAAAGCCTTGGAAAAAAACCAAAAATGGGTAGAGATCAAATACCATCCTGTGGCACGCCGTATCTGGATACAATTTTTGAAAGGGCATGAGGGAAAGCCATTCGACGAGAAAGAAGACAAACACTTACCCGCGCACGAAAGAAAATTCATGACCATCGGTTTTTCTGCTGGGTTGTTTGATATTTTGGGTGGAAATAAAAAGTACCATGGTGAAACGAACAATCCACACCAACACAGATTTCGGAGAGGCTTTTCGCACCCCTATCGAATTGAACGTTGGACTGAATTTAATGTTTGTGTACTCCGATGTGGTGGAGTACAACGTGGTGGGTCACACAGCTGCTCCCTTACTGAGAGTCATTCCTTTCAAAGTGGATACTGCTGCTGGTGCGTACGAAGAAGGTGGAAACACGTTTCACGTTCACCGTGAATTTGTACATCCTCATTATCTTCCAGTCAGTAAATCGTATTTTGACAGTGTCAACATTAGTATAAAAGGAGATTTGGGACAAGATGTGCCATTCATTGACAAAGGAAAAGTCACGGTGAAACTACATTTTCGAAAAAAACAAGTTCTCTAACGAATTGTAACTAACCTCCCAAACAAAAAAAAATGTATCCAGTGTACCAAGGAGTGGCTCGACAACGAGGACATGGTTTAGGAGATATGTTAAAATCGGCTTTTCGGACGGTAGCTCCTATTTTGAAACCGATGGTGACTCGAGGATTTCATGCCTTAAAAGATGCCGCTTTGACACAAGGAAAAGAATTTTTGCAAAATGTCCTCATCGACAAACAAAATCCTAAAGAAGCTTTTTTGAGAGCAGGCAAAAATGTGTTGATGACCACTGGTAAAGATCTTTTAGGCCTCCAAGAAAATCCTATAAATACGCTTCACGCTTCAGACCCTGGCATTACTTCACAGCAGCAAGGACAAGGTAGAAAGAGACGACAACAACGCCTAAATCCTTTCAAAGTTCATAAAAAAACACACGGCAGTTCCAAAAAGAATAAGAAGAGAAGAAGAACTGGTAGAGAATTAGACGTGTTTGATTATTAAACTGTGAAAATGATGCACCGAGATTCTTGCGAATGTACCAAGTCAGAACTGGATATGTTTGCTATGCCTCCCACCATGATGACGATGCAAGAATCCCAATGGGTGGAATTTCATCCTGTATCGTCTTTGACGGAATCAGCTCCTATCGAATTTGAAATCAAAGGACAAACCGAAGATTACATCGATCTGAATAACAGTTACTTGTACCTGAAACTTCAAGTACAAAAAAATGACAACAGCCTTCCTGGGGAAGCTGCCCGAGTGGCACCCGTCAATAATTTCATGCATTCCTTGTTCAGTGGAGTAGATTTGTACTTGAATAACAAACTGGTCAGCAGCAGTTTGGATACTTACCCTTACCGTGCTTATTTGGAAAATCTCTTGACGTACGGAAAAGAAGCCAAGAACACTCATCTGGATGCTTCGGTGGTCTGGAAACCTGACACCTCAGAAAAGTTCAACGACACAGAGCTGTCAGTACCGGCGAAGACTTCTGCTAATGATGGTGATCCTATAATTCCAGCAGTCCCTCACAATGTGGGATTCAACGACCGTCGAAAGAAAATCAGACGAAGTTTAGAACTGATGGATCGTTTGCATTTGGACATGTGGTTGCAAGACAAGTATTTGTTGAACGGAGTAGATGTACGCCTGAGACTGAATCGCAGTAGTGCCGCCTTCCATTTGATGGCTCATGCTAACGAGTGGAAAACCAAAATCCAAGAAGCCAAACTTTACGTGCGACGTGTAGAAGTCTTACCAAAAGTAGCCAATGACATCAGTCAATCCTTGAGCAGAACCACTGCTAAGTATCCTGTGCGACGAGTGGAAGTGAAAACCTTTACCATAGCCGCTGGACTCCGATCCAAAGTCGAAGATCACATCTTCCAAGGACAGCTCCCCAAACGTTTGCTGATTGGCATCGTCAGTAATGCAGCCCTCAACGGAGTCCACGATCAGAATCCGTTCGAGTTTAAACACTACAACGTCTCCAAGATAGAAGTCAGTCGAGATGGTAAGACCTTGTGTACCAGACCTTTTGAACCTAACTTTAGCGACGGCCATAAAAATTACTTGCGATCTTACCTGAGCCTGTTTGAAGCCACGGGACAGTTAGGGCGCGACACCAGCCACGGCATTTCGTACGACGATTATGCAGGAGGGTATGCTTTGTGGGGTTTTGATTTCACTCCGGACCAAGGCAGCGATGAAGGACATTTCCACCCTATAAAATCAGGCCCACTTCGTGTGGAACTTCAGTTTGCAGATCCTCTACCCGACACAGTGAACGTCGTCTTGTATGCAGAATTTGATAATACTCTAGAGATCAACAGTTTGAGAGAAGTGATTCTAGACTATTAGAAGAAGAAAAACAGATGCAACACGTAGAAGAAGAACCTATGGAAATAGATCAGGAATTTTGTGAGAAGTCACAAACTACCACAAATGATGATGATAATGACGAAGTCCTTCATTCAGTACCTCGAATAGAAGAAGAAGAAGAAGAAGAAGAAGAAGAAGAAGAAGAAAACCATTCCGTTCCTGTGTTTACTGGATTTATGGTTTGTCGATGGCCAGAACACGAAAAAAAGTTAGTGACCTGTTATGCTCAGGAATTGAGTCCAATCATTAACAGTCTGATTAAAGAACAATGTTATGGATGTCAAAACGATCATCCCAGTCAGATACAACACGACCAATGTATGATGATGACAGGTGAAGAAAAATTGGATGAATATTTGGAAACGGCCTGGACACAACTCTCAGATGAACACGTGTTGCAACAGTGGTATAAAGTCTTGCAGACTTCTTCTTTTCCTCCACTTACTTCTCTGGAGATCAAAACGGATCGAAGGACTCATTCATCAGAGTGCAGAACCTATCCGACGTGAATATTCGTGGAATTACAAGACAGATCAATTCAAGTTTAAAGTCAGGTGTGCATTGCTGACTCAATATTTCCATTGTTGAAGAAAAAAATGGATACTAGAGAACTTTATTGACTCGTTGACTCGTAGTTCCTACACTTCTTTCTTGGAATCCTGTGGTATGTGCTAAAGATGAACTACCTCATCGTAAACCAAAAAACGTTCATGCTTATGTCATCAATACTGACGACAGTGATCTACCAGGAACCCATTGGATTGCCGTGTACTTTCCCAACGATCACTGTGTGGAATATTTGATTCTTATGGATTACCTCCTTTGGAAAAAGACATCATTGAGTTTATGAGAAGTCATGCCGTCTCGACGCGATTCAATAATGTGAGACTACAAGGATCAGATTCTATGGTATGTGTGGACAATATTGTGTTCATTATCTTCATCAACGCAGTCTTGGATATTCCTTAGAACATTTACTGACTTATTTTGATAGTGACTATGTTCGAAATGATGCTAAAGTACAACAATGGTTTTGTCAACGTTATGGTTATCTCTTGTCTTTAGCTCACAATCGTAGTGTACATCAAAATGATGATGTAGATGTAGAAAGTTTAACATTTACTTTACCTTCCCAACGTTGTCAACCTTGTAAATATGTTCCTGTTTGAAAATTTATGGTTGAATGGTTAGTTTTTTTTAAAATGTTAGAATAGTTTTTGTTAATTAAAAACTTTTGTTGATTGTTGAAAAAAATGGTGTTGTGTGGTTTTTTATTGGAATTTGAAATAATAATGATTATGTTCTATCTCTCTCTTTCTATCGATCTGAAGTCACCCCCCTCTATTTATTATCTCACTGTCGATCTGAACCCTATTTTTAGGTGAGCGCAATGGATGGTGTGGTGTATGTATTGGATAAAAAATAAAAAATGGTTGATAATGGACATTTTATTAAGTTGGAGTTTATCAATGAGAGTCCAGAAGAAAGTTATGAGAGAATTGTAGACAAGAATCTTCCTGAAGTGTCAGAACAATAAGAAAATGAAATGGTAAATAGGAAGTGTATTGAACTGTATTGGACTTATATGAAATTGTTTTTATTACCACGAGTAACATAATGTATATACATTGAATAAAATATAATTATTATTATTGATGTATATATCTGAATGGTGTTGTGTGGTTTGTTTTTTACCCACCAAACCAACAAAAAAACCACTTTCCCTCTCTTTCTATCGATCTAAAATTGGGAGGAAAGAAATTTACTACAGCACCAACAGCAGCAGCAGCAAAGACAACAACAACAACAACAACAACAACAACTTTTGCAGTCCATCAAATAAAATTTTTTTTAAAAAAATGGATTGTATATTTGTGGTGTGTGTTTTGATATAAAAAAATTTAAAAAGTAAAAAAAAAATGGTTGTGTGTTTTGATTTGTTTTTTAAAAAATTTCCCCTTCCCAAAAAAAAAAAAAAAATGTAGATAGTGTTTGTGTGTTTTGATTTGTTTTTTTTTAAAATTTCCCCTTCCCAAAAAAAATGTAGATAGTGTGTTTGTGTGTTTTGATTTGTTTTTTAAAAAATTTCCCCTTCCCAAAAATAAAAAAAAAAAAATGGTTGTGTAGTGTGTGTAAGTTTTGTGTTTGATATATAAAAAAAATTTAAAAAAGTAAAAAAATGGATGGTTGATATGTTGGATAGTATATTGGCGTGATTTCATCCCTTTGTCATACCCTTTCGTCTGATAGCAGGTTTTTTGGGGTTTTTAGGCAGCACACAAGGCATTTGGGGATAGTGTGTTAGGTTTGGGTTTGGGTTTTGGGTTTATTTGGGTTTGTATATAAAAAATATAAAATAACAAAAAAATTTAAATGAGTTAAGAAATTTTAGTACTATTTTTTAGTCAGCCAATTTTCTCCATTTTTTTTTTTTTTTCAGGATTATTTTCAGTCTTCGCTAACGTCAGGTACAATTTCGGAAGTTTAGTGTTACTTTTAGTCTAGACCATTATAATCTAATGTTCTGTGCACAACCCCATCGTATAATTTGTGATCAATGGAAAGTGTATCAGCCTTAAGTCAAAATACATCACAGAACGTTTGGATGTATTATTTTGTGAGAATTTTACATCAACGTTTTCAAAAGAAGGATTTTAGTAGACTATGTCTCCAATTCAATCTTGTGATATTTTACCGAGAAAAGAGGATTTTTTTCCTATGGATGTGATTTTTTAAAAATGGAATGTGATTTTGAAATTTCTTAAGGAAAATATACCATAAAAAAATGTATGTGTAGTGATTTTTTTAAAAGTATTAATAAAATATTCTCTCTCTCTCTCTCTCTCTCTCTCTCTCTCTCTCTCTCTCTCCGTCGTAATGTCAATTCTCTCTGTTTCACAAACACACACACTAAGTTTCTTATACAATGATTTCGATTGAAATGATCATGGTATCTGTTCCCGTTTTAAGATGCCTCTCCACAAATGTTGGCAGTAGTCACAATGATTATGTAAAATGTGACGTTAGTTTTGTAATTTTTTCAAAAACTTGCAACCTTTAAAAATTGTACAACGATTTTTCTTCCATAGGTCAATCGTTGGCTCATATAAAATATTGAGTTTAGTTGTTCTTGTGCATGTCAGGTATCTTAGCTTTCTTCCTATTTTGGCACTGCAATGTGTCACGAAAAAAAATTCTAGATCTACCGTTTTCAGAAGGAAACCAAAAAAAAAACAAAAAGAAAAACAAACAAACAAACAAAACAAACAAGCACATAGCTTTACGGTGTAAGAATGCCTCGAGTATGACCCATCCAATTCTGCACTCTATAACCCGTCCTATTCTACACTCTCATCTCTTGAGCCCAAACATGCGTTCATGAAAACTGTAACAATGTATTTTCAGTCAGTCCATTTCAGACTGTCGATAAAAACAAGACGTGTTTTTACTGTTCTACCGTCTTCGGTTTTGGGAAATGTTGTAACATTGTTTGTAGCCGCAAGGCATGTGCAGAAAAACATAACATATCTTAAATATTTGGGAGGCATACAACAAATGCTACTGCAGTCATTCGACAAGAAATATAACATTGCTTTTAAAACCGATTCAGGCTGGACTGGATGGTGGAAGTGAAGTATTATAGGGAAAAAAGGATGTGGTGGTATCCAGTCAGTTGGAAGTGGGTAATCGATCACTTCACCTACATTAATTTGATTTTGAATTTAATTCAAGAAGTGAAAGAAGGAGGAGGAAGTTAAGAAGAGTAACAAGTCCTCTTCTTCCACCTTGTCGAGTAGGACTCTTCTTAAAGAAGTTTTGGATAACATCCATATATTGGATGATCATTTAAAATGTATCATCCTTACTCGACAAGAAGCGGGCCCTGCTCCGAGTAGAAACTATTATTAAACAAATATTGGAACAGGAGGTTGCCAAAATCAAATTAATGTGGGTGAAGGAGAAAAGAGAAAAACAATTCAATCGTCTGAACTTGAACTGATGTAAAATTCAGGACAAGTTCAGACGATTGAATTCATCCCGACTGGAAGACCTGAGGAAAGAAGGAGGAGGAGAAGAAGAAGAAGAAAAAAACAAAGTTCTTCCACCTCCCAGGCTTTCTCACTCAATGTTGGGGAAATAAAAATCTTATTTCCTCCTCTAACGGTCCTTACCAGACCCACCCCTTTATCAAGAAAGATTAATTCTATTTTCCCAACACCCCCTCCCTCCCCCTCCCCCGTAGAGACCTACCCACCATTTTGAGTCTGTAGAGGCCCCACCCGCCATCTTGGGTCTGTAGAGACCCACCCGCCATCTTGAGGGCTATAGTGCCCCCCAAAAAAGTTTGAGGCTATTTTACCCCCACTCTACTACTTGCGTGTATAAGATCCAAAATATTGGACAACTTAACATAATCCGCACGAACCTAATAATGTAACCAAATGTGAATACAAATAAATAAATACAGTACAAGGACAAAGGTTAATGATCACAGTAATTCAGACTACGAAAAGAAATGACGTGTTTTACTCAAATAGTAAAAATGATGTACTTGTATTCATATAGTAAAAATGTATACGCTCAAAATAACTGAAAAATGAGGTACTTGATTCAAATAATAAAATGATGAAAAACAAAGGGATAGATATCACAAAATATCTTTACAATCCTAAACCACTGGGTATCTCAAAACCCCAAAATAGCCCACGGCTAAAAGAATACATGTTATTGGAGTAACTCAAAACACTCCGTCACTTGCACACTTGGCTACCAGTCACACTGGTCAATCAAGCAATCAGCATTACAGGTAGTCACCGACCACCATGCAATTCTTGGTCAATCAAGCAATCAGCGCCCACGCAATCGGTCAGCAACGCCCGATCACCTGCCTACTCAAGCAACCCACTGTTAATTCAGCTCTACAACGGCTTTTATGGTTAGCTTTACAGGCTGCTATGGTCAACTTCCTATTGTCAGCTCTACAGCTTGGACCAATCGTCGACTCTGATACAGCTGAAAACAAATCTTACGACCGTGTATTAAGATTGACACGGGCATATACGATAACACGTAATGACGTTATATACGATAAGTTATACAAATTACATTATCGGCACAACCATACAAAGCAATAAACAAGTTTCAGGAAAGTGAACCGACACGTTTCCGATTTAATCTTACGGTAACTAAACGTTTCCTAAAAATGCCACTTTTTAGATTGCTAATATAAAGCTCTTGTTAAAATCACAAAGCCAAGAATGAGAAAATATTTACATAGTAACACGCAAGCCGAAGCTACATAGAAAATATACTCCAGAAATTTATAAGTAATTTTACATACCCCTACAGCCTGAAGACGTGCAAGTCCTTAAGTAGCCTGCTCACCGTGACAAGACGTTCCGTAATGTAAAGATTTAGTCTTACGGTGAGGCATTTATTCACTAACAATGCAGCTCTACATCGTCCCTACGCTTTGATGTATTCGGTTTTTTTTCCATCGAAAGCACGTACAACGTGCGGCATAGGGTGAACCGAACTTCACTGTAATCGAAATATTGTACAATATACATAAATCACCCTCGGGTGTCGTTGTTACAGTGAAAAACGAAACCCGAGTACATGTATATTAATAAATAAAAGGGATTTATACAATTCCCGTGACAAACCCTTAAATCCTGAACAATAACTCATACCTTGATATTAAGAAAAGTGTATGAAAAAAGAAGAATTATATTTATTCAATTAACGTGGGTCCACGTGCCCAAATAAATAATTTACTTAATAAGCTTAGCTGGAGAGTGAGATTAAACATTTAAAAGGTGACATTGTTAAGTTCCTTATCTATATGAGGATGCATACAACAGATAGCTATATAGGTGATTTTAACGTAAACGTGTTTTTACTTTCTTAAGGGCAGATAAACATTCTCTATAGAGGGTTGCAGATACAAAGATTTTCAATAAACATGACTGTCGTTGAAGTTCAAACTACCGACATAGACGAAGAAAAATAATAATCAATAACGAAGAATAGCTGACATAAGAAGAGAATTACAACATACTTGAATGATGTTTTCCTAGGACCTTCTTGCTGGCTCATTTTTGGTAAGTTTTAGTAAATAATGTTACAAGTTGGAGAGTTCCAAATATGTATAAGTAAGGTAACCTAAAGAACTGCCTTACAGAAATATGATAAGCCGTTGTAAAAAGTACATTCAATAAGATAATGATGACTTTAGGGAAGACTAGTATTAATGGACTTTTTATTGCTGAAAATTGCTTATGAGGATTACTAATCATTTAAGAATCAGGTCCTTACCTGGTCCGCTGCTCGTTACAAACGTATATGTAACAGTAGAGAATGGTTATAAACCCCCGCGTTCATCCCGTAAATCTTCGACAAACGTTGACAACACAGCAGACCGCTTATACGATTATTTACAACAAAATAGAAAAGTTTGTTGGATTAGTGCATGTATGTAAGGATTAAGTACAATACAATGTTACAAGGAGTATACATTTGTTTGGATAGGTGCATGTATGCTTGGATTAATACAAGACAATGTTACTAATGATATAAAGGTTTTTGGATAGGTACATGTATGCAGTGGATTAAAGACAAGGCAATGTTACCAGGATAGACAAAAAGTTGGATAGGTGCATGCAATGCAGTGGATTTTACACAAGAACATTGTTTCAAAAGTTATAAAAATGTTTAGATAGACATGCATGCAGTGTGATTAATACAAGACATTGTTACAAGGAGATAATTTTTGTGGGCATAAGTGCATGTATGCAGTGGATTAATACAAGGCAATGTTACAAGGAGAGAATCGTGAAATACAGAAGGTACACATGCTATATGTATAATCCCGTCTGCCAAAGTCTGTCCCATCAGTTAGCATTCACCTACTACCTGTTTCAAGCAACTCAGTTACTCCTTCCCATTCTTAAAGAAGAATAATAACTGGACATTAGCCTTCAATGCAAACAATGATACCCGTCTCCAGTCCTAACCAGTGATACTGGACGGTCACTGAACCTGCGTTGACAAAAATAAGATTACTGGTACTATGAACTGTAAAGATGGTTTATTGTTCTTACTTAACACAATGGTCATTATATGTATGTGGTGTATGGTAGGCTTTAGACATCAGATGGCCTTAATTTTATGTGTGTATGTAGCTTTATACGACAGATGGGCTTTATATTATGTGGTTTTATACAGCGTTTATACACAATTGTTGTGGTTGTTCTATTATAATGTATGGTAGGGTTTATATGTCAGGCTTTATACTCAGATGTCTTTATATGTATTTTTGGTATGTCCACTTTAATGCACAGAACCCTTTATAATATGTTGATATACTATATATAATTATATATATAAAATATATATAATATAAATATACTACTTGGATGTACAGTAGTTTATACTCAGGTGGGTACAGGTTGTTTAATATATTAACTTTTATACAAAGATCCTTTAATATGGTTCTGTTGTACAAAAGGGTTTATACACTTGACATTTATAGTGTGTGGTTTTATAAGCAGGTTTAAGTATATTATTTTTAATTACATAATGGCCTTTATATGTAGTGGTGTATGGCAGGCTTTATACTCAGTGGCCTTTATACACATGTGGTTATACAACTTGTAGATGTACTGGTATATTTACTGTATACACAGGTGGACTGTATAATGTTCTGGCTAATAAAGTTTTATACACAGGTTAGTACAGTTATACAGTGGTGTATAACAAAAAAAAAAATTTCAACTTAATATTATACACAATACCTTATATGGTTGATACAGATGTTTACACACGGGTGACCTTATGCAGGTGGTTGAATGGCAGTTTTATCAAACGGGTGACCTTTATGCAGTTGGTTGTATACAGTATTATACACGGTGAACCTTTTATGCAGGTGTTGTATAGCAGTTTTAGACACGGGTGACCTTAATGTTGTAGTTTGTATAAGCAGTTTTATACACGGTGACCTTAATGTTGGGTGGTTGTAATAGCAGGTTTTTAACACGGGTGACCTAAAGTTTGGTTGTTTATAGCAGGTTTTATACACGGTGACCTTTAGCAGTTGTGGTTGTATAGCAGGTTTTATACACGTGTGAACCTTTTATAGCAGGTGTTGTATACAGGATTATACAGCGTGACCGTTATGCAGTGGTTGTATAGCAATTATACACGTGACCTTTATGCAGGTTTCATAGCATAGTTTTTATACACCGGTGACCTTTATGCAGTCGGTTGTATAAGCAGAGTTTTATTCACGGGTGACCTTTATGCAGTGTTTTGTATAGCAGGTTTTATACACGGGTGACCTTAATGCAGTTTGTTGTATAGCAGGTTTTAGAACACGGTTGACCTTAATGCAGGTGGTTGCATTGCAGTTAGTATACACGGGTAGACCTAATATTGCAGTGGTTGTATAGCAGTTTTTATACACGGGTGACCTGGATGCATTTTCGTTGTATAGCAGGTTTTATACACGGGTGACCTTTATGCAGGTGGTTGTCTAGCAGGATTTTAGACACGGGTGAGAACTTTATGCAGGTGGTTGTATAGCAGGTTTTATAACACGGGTGACCCTTAAGGCAGGTGGTTGTATAGCAGGTTTTATACACTGGTGAACCTTTATGCATCGCGTTGTATAACAGGTTTTATACACGTGTGACCGTTATGCAGGTGGGTTGTATAGCATGTATACACTGTTACCTTAATTGTGTTGTATACAGGTTTTATACACGGGAGATCTTTATGCAGGTGGTTGTATAGCAAGTTTTTATACACGGGTGACCTTTTATGCATTTGTTGTATAGCAGGTTTTATACACGGGTGACCTTTATGCAGGTGGTTGTATAGCAGGTTTTATACAACGGGTGACCTTTATGCAGGTGGTTGTATAGCAGGTTTTATACACGGGGTGAAACCTTTATGCAGGTGTTGTTATAGCAGGTTTTTATACACGGGTGAACTTTAATGCAGGTTGGTTGTATAGCACGTTTTATACACTGTGACCTTTATGCAGGTGGTTGTATAGCAGATTTTACACTGTAACTTACTTTTTAACACAAGTGAATTTTATATGCAGGTGGTTTATATAGCAGGTTTTACTGTATAAAAAATAAAAGGTGTGTTATTTATCCAATTATACGAACAATGTTGCTCAATAAATTACATGATATATTATTATTATAGTAATGTGATATTGATTGGTAGAAAACTCCGGATAATTAACAGACGCGAAGAGCGTCGAGTCATAATCCGGATTTTGGGACGCTGACACGAACAACATGTTATCTGGCAATTAAGATCGAATTGCTAATATGATGATATTTTTCTCTAATATACCAATCAATTTTTAGAAAGATTTTAATAAAATCACTATACACTATATTTAACTGAAAAACCTAAGAACTCGCTTACCATTGCGAACGTCATCCTAAATCATGTAACCGAATTGCATAATGATAAGATGGTATGTGCGCATGATTATCGCAGTTTATGAATGAAGCGCATGAAACAACAGTCACTCATTTTCACTAGGATCACTGTTAGCGACACGAAACCTAGGACACGTGAGGGCAGCAGATCCCAATATGTTATTTCAAGATTTTATGCAGTTCTAAGATTTTGCATCAAGGATGATTTTAAATAGCTGAATGACTCTGCATATTTCTCTCAGAGGCCAGGCTAAAAGCTGTTTGAGAGGCTTCGATGGGGACCTAAGAATGGAAATTGCAGCATTTATTTTGAGTTTTTTAAAATGGTATTGGACAACTAGTTGGAACTTGAAGATACAGATTTTTTTTTTACAGAGAATGTTACTCATTTGCTGTTGGTATGTCAACTGAGGCATCGGCATAATTTGTTTCACGGCATGTTCATTTGTAACGAAGAAACATCAAGGAGAAGCAGTTCCCCAGCCTCGTTTGAGAGGGTGGTGATACAGAATGCGAAAACGAGAGTTTTGTTTTCCCTACTTCTAGGAATTGAACGGGTAAAATTCTGGCTCTTTCTCTTCTTTTCTTGAGTAAAAACCTTGATAGATGTATAATAAAAGGATGAATGTAACCTTGGGTAGTGCTTCCATGTCCATTATGTATTTTTTGAGCCTACTGTATATAGGTTGATAAAACTTTACACATGCAGCACAAAAGTTAAAAAGTACTTAATATTAGTACGCCGTACACCCAAAGTTGCGTATTAGTCAACAGCGAGTCAGTGCTTCCCCCCACAAAAGAACTTCCCACTTTCTCAGTCTCATTATCCAGTTATCAAAAGTCATTGTGCATTCACTTTTTGGTACGTTGCTCATACACTGTACAACTGCAGTTCAACACCGCCACAGCGGCTTTCAAAGTGTCTGCCTCGCAGGGAATCTTTGATAACGGGATTCAGGTCCCAAATCACTTAGAGCTAAATTATGGTTGTATGGAGGAAGTGGTAATTCTTGGGATGTTGTGCTCTGTTAGCGACTCTAAGTCTTTAAATAATGTAATAGAAAGAAACTGAAACCAACATTGTAAGTAACATCAACAAGCAATTTAGTTCTAGACAATTAAAGTGAAAATTCAAAGCAACACTTACAATAACGTGAATTAACAGTCCCAATAAACCAATCAATACTATTTATCAAGTCCTAACTATAGAATGTTCCAAATAAATTTTCCGAGTAGCCGTGAATGTCATAATGTGCTAGTAGTCTTGAATGTCATGATATGTCTGAATGATGTAATTTCCAGATTATCTTTGAATGTTTTAACATAAAGCCCAAAATCAAGTATTAAATCCAAAATGAGAATGAGCACTTTTGGGTAATGCCAATGAATATTTCAAATTAATAATTCCTCTCTCGGAATTTGTTCTGATCTTCGCAAATGTAACATCTGATTACTAAAAAAATAAATTCCTGAATAGACTGATCTTAATAATATGAAGTTTAGATATAGGAAAGAAATCATGTTTACCAACATCTGTATAAATATAAAGGATAAGTCACCTGACAGAATATTCCTAGAATATGAGTAAACACTTATAGATATGTCCTATGCGTACGTGAATTTCTCTCACTTGAGACATGAAAAATTACAATCGAAGGTCTAAATGCTATGTAAATATGTCTGACCTTTGAACTCAAATGATGTAAATATCTTTGTTTTCAAAATGACTAAAGTACAATTTGACCTACATGGACACACATAAAATCATGTACATAACAAGTATGTCACTACGGCGAATTATGCCTCAGTGAGTGTCATATAGTTAGATGATAACTATATTCGGTTGGGCGGACAGTTCTCGATAATTTCACAACGTTTTGGAAATAATATAATGCATAACAAAAGTCCATCTGAGCACTAACAAGTCTGCACTGCACCTGGACATGATTGGGCCTTTTGTATCGAAAAATAATGCTATAAAACGCTCTTGATAATGCGACTACGCCGTTGGTCTCATATCTCGTTTTATAAAATCGACCCAGACTTATATTATTTTAACTTGATCCAATTTTGAACCCGATTATACTCTGTGAGCAAAAGTGTAAATCCTGACCAGGTCACGCGTTCATATTGGCGATAGCTTCTTTGGCGATTTCAACCCGAGTCTGCTTTTTATTCACCCGTCAACTAACGACCTCTCATCTTTCCCAACATTTCATGAGCGTTCAAGATGAGTATCCCGTATATAAAAACACTACAATTAATTGCCGTGATAAGCTCCTTCCCAGCGCCACGAGCTTCCCGCTCACCCAAGTCCAGCCACCGCACTGCAGAAAAACGTGGACCATCTCCATTGATTCGCGACCATCTTATAAACGATGCACACACCTCAAAATTTAGGAGATACAGAGAATCAAATCAGTCAACTTTATTCAATCGACCTTATAGCATCTGAGAGTATCCTAGACACCCAGTAATTTTACAGTATAATTTATTAGCCCATTAACAGAATATGTTCTCCTTTTTGGACATTTAAAGTCACTGTCATGTTGACCTAGTACACATCGCACCATCAAAGTGTCCGGCAGTCCGTCCGCGTGCTTGCACGTGCATCTGCTCGCCTGTATAAAACGTTATTGTTGTATATCGTTCGGCGTTAAATCTATTGACAGGTTCAAAGAATCAAAAAGTTATAAGAACAACATATTTAAAACTTTTTAAGTACCCTTCGGATATTGATGAGCAAGACATTATATCGTGCCATATGACCAGGTCCCTGGATAAAAGGTTTGATCAATTTCATATACAAGGCAAATATCACAAAGACAAGGCCGTATTTTAATCTCTATATTTAAACAATTCTAAAATAAATATACTATTTGAATAGATACGTTGATGTATAAAAAAATACCTTTATATGATTTGCATAGTTTTATTATGTTCACTTTAAATTCCCTATCATAAACGAATTCAAATATGTCTAACAAAACCCTATAGAAGCGTGATTATTGTTTTTATTGTGTACCGCAGAAGTTGAAAATTTAAAATGAATATAACTTTTAGAAGATTGTGGTCGTTCCAAAGCAACTAGAGGTATGTAATCGACCAGGCTGAAATTCCCTAGCCTTAGAAAGAACACAGTTATAATATTTTGCAGTGTATCAATAATCATTCTTTTTACTTACAAAGTCACGTTGATAAATAAAAATTGATATATAATATATAATACTTAGTCTTTATAATAACACGAGAGTGCTCGATACAGAAACAAAGATATTAATTGATTAAATGATTTCTGTGAGTCTCTTTCCTTTAGAAATTTTTTCTTTCTGACTTTCTTCTTTTTTCAGTAGCTGACACAACGTCGAGTGGTTTGAGATAATTCCATCATACACAGACCAACATTTTTGTCAAAAACATTTTAATATCTGAAAGTCATGCTACCTAGACCATTTACGGTACGATCGTAAAATGTCGACCATATTACGGTTTGTCAAAACATTAATCTGAAAAAAGCCATGCCCTCCGCCCCGCCAAACACACTCAAACACACCACCTACCACCACTACCACCACCACAACCACCATCATTGTAAGATATGTCATGAAATGACTTAGAATGGACTGAACACAAACGCGCGGTAATTGACTGTACACGAATTCATAACTAATGTTTTCGGTATCATTCTGCTCAAACGAACATTTGTACTATACCAAAACAATTTGTTTAAAAATAAGTAATAATAACTTAAAAAACATCGCGTCTGTCAACCTGATGTTGACTGGTTCATAAAACGTCACTCGAACAACGTTTGTTGAACCTCGGGTAAGACATAAAACTTGCTGGGCTAACGGCCCCCCAGAATCTAAATCTCCCATAGAGCTGCGGAAAACATTTGCACATAGTCAGTCGTGGAATGATACCAATATCAGTTGAGGATAGATTTTTACCCACATCAATAATATAGACCGAATCCTTATTTTAAAACATTTATTGGTGTTAAAAGAAATAGTTTCCAAACACAGAATCAACAATATACATTGATTATTCACCTGTATAAGATACATTTAAGGCTTATCAAGTCATTTTATGACATACCGTAAACTGACAACCAGTTGAGGATATATTTTACTACAGCAATGATATAGACCAGAATACATGTGTACAATTTAGGATTATTAGAAAAATAGTTACAACACCACAGAAACAAATGTATACATTGAATAGTCACCTCTATAAGATATCGTTTTATGGTTTAACAATTCATTTTATGACATACAATACAATGGTTTGGAAGGGGAGTGGGGGAGTGACTTTCAGATTAGGGTGTTGTGACTAACAAACACTATATCTACGTAATCCCTGTATTGAAGGCAAGTTGTAATTTTATTGACTGAAACTGATTCAATTTCAAAATAAAATGTATCATCCGTTACTGTGTTCCCAGCTAAATTAGAAAATAGTTCAACATGCTTCTTGGTACTTCCGTTACTATCAGGATAACTTTATTCAATTTCGACGCAGAAAATGAATGTTTACTGTTGGTTTCCTTCATACACGTTAAGTTTTTGAATTCTATTTTATTTGACAAAAGTTTATACAATAGTTCAATATCTACTATATAATCAAAATGCGTGAAAACTTTGGATGCAGAAAATAAATAAAATGTAAAAACGTTCCATTCACAGAAAATATCCCAATGGTAGCCTATGTAGCGTCCTATTGAGACGGTCATCTTAACATGATGTCAAAACTAGTTAAGCGACCACACTCATCACACACACAACACTCACACACACACACACACACACATGAGTTCCTCGTTAAGAGAACAAGTGCGAATCCCATCTTAAATTGATATCAGTATAAACGTTTTCTGGATTGTACATAATTGGTGAGTAGTACCAAGTTTTCAGACATGCATGTGCTTTATAAAAGCTATTTTAAATATTCATTTTTTGTAAATATGCGATTCGTTTTAGTTCACAACTCTAAAATGCTTAACTCGGAACCGGATGACTTATTTTTACAAAGATTGTGCGCCCACACGGTTAGTCGGCGACACCTGTCCTGTTAACCATAAGTAATTTATATAATGGTTCCAAAATGACCTACTGTACAGCATAGTTCGATGCTGTAAAATTGTTCTATCCTATCGAAATTATTTATTATGCACTACCACGACATAGAAAAGCTTTTTTTTTTTTCCTTCAGTGATGACCCAGTTCTTTGA